>KN882517.1:160952-173081 GCA_000934455.1 Apostichopus parvimensis | reverse complement strand
CTCCCTGGTTTTAACTGGTCATGTTTAGGTGTTTAGTTGTTCCTCTTCACATTAGTGTATAGTGACTGGCATAAGTGTATGGGTCCAGCAGGCTTCTATATAATGAAAGGACGGGTCTGGTTTTTATTTGAAACCAGTATACCCTAGTATAGTCTTCTGAATGGTAATGCTTGCCATGGTCATGGTCATTTGTATATATGAAGGGAAGAGAAGCTTTTTTCATTAATGACATTGCAAGTGTTCCGATCTAATACTCTTTTTTTTTTTTTTTTTTGTAGAAGGCATGGAGGGGTGTGATGGTGATGATTGCATTCGTGTTAAATGGGAATAAATTAGAAAATAGAAGGATACTCTGAAGTAGTATGTGCAGCTCTATACTAACCCGCTTTGCTGTTCTGTTGTACGGATACCATGTTAACCGAAGCATATGGTATCACCTGATAAAATATGAATATAAGACACATATTCGTATTATTTCCCTCGTGTTTTGAACAGACACAAACATACATTAGACGATTTTAAAAGAGTCACGATCGGGGTGCGGGGGTTGGAGTGGATTTGTTCCAACTACGGTATAGTCGGTAACTGGTAATCTGATTTAAATATTCATAAGTTGTCATCTGCTAATTGTTTATTGTATCTTGATATTTATCTTCAATTGTTAAGGATATTATAGTACCACACCTGGACCTTCCAGCCTCATTCATAGCTTATGAGTGTCTAGGATTGGGTGGATAGTTGAGGGCGCCAAATAATACAGGAACAACTCACGTAAACTTTTGTATCACGTTATTTTAAACGTAGAAACAAACTGATACAAATATGGAAGTGAACAGAAATACATATCTTTAAAATATATTTTTGTAAAAACATTCTGTAAGTAAATCACGAGCATCTGTACTATAATTAACAACTAAGCATATCATTTCAACATTTAGTAGAACACTAGCAGCGTGTATGACTTTGAAACAACATAATTGACATAACCGACGCTGATTAATGTTTCCAATATACCACTATACATCTTCGTGAAAACATTGGTATTATTCTTCTGAAACAAAACTTAGCTGTAGTAAAAATGAATGACATTAACACATATCTTAATTAAATAATGTCTTCACCTAAAGGAATGTACTGAACATATCCCGCTTTAACTTCACCGTCTCGATGTACATTAAATATGAAACCGTAGAATGTTGTCAATCATGTTGCACATATCTTATTTATGTTCATTTAATTTCGGGGCAAATGCTCAACATAGCACATACAACAGTCGTAACAACAGTCCGTTTAGCCGACCCTGTAGCTTACTGTAGCTGCCCTTGCATATTTGTCTTTGTAGCAGGCTCCCTGGTTTACACTGGTTATGTTCATTTTTCTTCGTTTTCTCTGGTGTTAGGAGAAGTTGGTCTTCCATGAACTAAAGCTGCCTATTACGTCATTGGTTGTAATTTGACCGAACCGTGAAATATTTGCAGAATTATTGGATACCATGCAACTTACTAAGATATCTAGATATGTTGTCACAATCACGTGACTGCTGCTAATCAGTGAATTATTTGTCGTTGATCCAGATTTAGACAATTTGTGTCCCACACATTTAGTGTCATGGATATTTGTTTGTTTAAAATCTTACTTTGATCTTCCCTGGTGGACTGAAGTAACATTATGTTTTCAAGTCCTACTCATTCCTTTCACAGTCAAGTTTACATACCAGCAGATTGTAGGAAAAACAGCACAAAGTACAGAAATTGTAAAAGTCCGCTTTTGCTACTCTTTCTTCTAAGTTCAATCTTACTCAATTATTACCTCAAATTTATCAAGATAAATGTTCCTGCGACGGTTCCATCTATACACTAATGTATATAAGACATTTAACACCTGTAGTTTCTATGTCAGAAATGAGGATGAACTAGTAATGTCCGGAGGGTAACTTTGTTCTTTGCATGGTTTTAAAATCATATCAGAAACTGGTTTTCATTACCTATCATTTGTGTTTGGAGTGCATATATAAACAAAATTGCTTGTGAACATCCAACTCACCGTTTTTCAGAGTGCACATGCTGGACATTTTGGCGATTGATATAAATGAAGGAAGAGGTGAAACGTTTATTGATAAAATGAAAGCAAATTGAAGACTAATTTGTAAATTGTGAAAATATTATGTTCGTGATTTAGAATAAATTGTAGAAAAATATCTTGCAAATATATATTTGTAGAGGCACAAGATTTGCTCTGTGGAGTTAATAATTACCGAGGTTTAGTTTGAGCTGTGATTAAATCACTTTCCACGCATATTTACAAAAAAAGACCATAATACCAGTTAGAATGTGAGGGCAGTTATACTACTACTTCGTTCTGTTGTCTAGATGCCATGGTAACCGAAGAACTGGACACGTAATTTGTGACGCTGTATACGTACTCATTGTTTAAAAGATCACCTACATGAATCTGAATGTATTCAAGATACTGTGTCACGGATATAAAGATTCTAAGCTTTCGCCGTATATTGCTGTCTGCATTTTGTTAAAAGCATCTTAGATGTACAGTATACTCTCCTTTGTAGAAGCTGGATGATCCGTTTACAGCAATGGTTGCATGACAAGACTAACTTAACGAATGTAACATTAACAGAGCTGGTTTCGGTTTCATTATCAACTTAATCGACATCAAATAGCACTTAACAGTTTTCATCAGTTTGATAAATTATTATAACTTTAATAGATGCTTGAACTCATGTGGAATCTGGTTGTTTTAAACCATCATCGGAACATAATAAGACCTATTACATATGTCATAACCTATGTACATACTAGCTTCACCTTCTTAGACATGTAAGAATTTGGGCTGAAGTTTATTCTATTCTTATCGCCTGCTGAGGCTAATTACAAGCGGTCAGATGCATAGTTCCTACTATAATATTGCTATACCGTTATAAAAATAACATGTACACAAAGAGCTTCCGTAAGGAGTATTTAACTCGAATCTACTACAAACGCCAGATATATTTTTCATTTCATTGCCGTTATGACCAGGATGAATATAAAATAATCAAACATGAGAACCAAATACTACGAAATACGAAAATATTTACATCAATATGAACGTAAAAAAGAAAGGTAAAAGTAAAATAAATACTTGAAAACCGATGTTACTAAAAATAATCTAAAAAAAGGGGTCAAGTCACTCTGTTTGAATAAACTTTACAGCACAGCAGAGACAATTATTTCTGAAAATCTTTATTCCATTTTTTGGCAAGATATTAGGATTGTGTACATTTCTATTGGCTTTAACTAAAATACCCTTAGGTGCAGGATAGTGGGTGTTCCATATAAATAGTTAATGCCTTCTCAATACAATAGGAATTGTCCAATCAAAACGCTTAAAGGAAAAATTAGTTAACAGAAGAGCTGTAAATGTTGCAGATTATAATTTTGAGGATTTTTAATCTGATTTTATCTTTTTGATACACCGTTATTGATGATCGAATTATCCCCCGCGACCAATATAGAATAAGCAATGCTATAACTGAATCATCACCTTTGACGAGGGATTTGTCTTAAATACAGACTAAGCTGATTTACAGATACGACTGTCTGGTATAACAGACATCACATAGTCATTTAGTATATTGTTATAGGTATTCTATTGTCATCGATATGGACTAAGACAAGTTTGGTTAATGAATGAAATGTTACAGTATGAACAGCTATAAAGACTTCAAACTAGTTTTGGTGATTTTCTAGCTTTAATATATAAAAATTGACATTGGCGCAATGCTACATGTTGTCAAGTGTCTACTTCCTGTCAGACTCACAGTTTACTTTATAACCCCCTGTAACGATATTACCAAGTTTCATTACCATTTCATCATCCTAAGCTATCTATTTTGTTCAACTTTCTGTTGCGGCTAGAAAACTACTTTTAATATTTTACTATAAACTGTCCCTACTCTTCTCTTTCAACACCTTTCATCTAATATGGAATCATATTCATGTGTTCCTAAGGCAGCCATATCCGTTGTTGTATTATATTATTCACTTAACATGAAACGAAACCTTATACAACCATAAATGTTTAGATAGATGTGTGCACATTAATGAAATGTTAATTCATGTTATATCACACGTCGCACTTTATACATTATTCTAATTCAGTAAACTTGAACCCATTTAAAGACAATCGGTCATAAAAGTATATGTATTGTTAATTCTCGTAATAGCATACTTTCTCTAGTTTGCTTTGTTATTTATAATTATTATATCAAAGATTTAAAAAAAAAACTTCCTTAGAGATTCTCATTGGGGTAGGGGAGGGGGGGGGGGGGGGGAGGGAGGCGCCAGGTCCCCATACTGAAGTAACGATAATTATATTGAAAGATAAATGTTCATTTGTCCAATGACGAGGGGGTATTTGTTCAGGATGTATATATCCTACAATACATCGTAAACGTCAGAAACCCTTGTGACGTCGATGCTACAAATAAAATAAGAGGGGAGCATTAACAACAATAAATGAAGTTTCCCTTCCACGCTCGTACTCCAACACTTTTGTCCTATATCCTAATTATTGTTGTCCTTTCTCTGTGTGTAGCCCTCCCATGTGTCCTCCTTATATAAGTAATTTCCTTGTGAATCAATGAACATTCTCAATTTTAAAATAGAGAATATTCAGACAGATGAAAACATATAAAGCGAAATAAATCTATCGTTCTTCCAGTGTCTCTCTTCCACACCGTCTCAGTAAAAAAATGTTTTATAGGTGAAAATATCGATGCATACTTTTCATCTCTAGAATCTTTACGTCTGACGTCACTGCACGCAGCAATACAACAGTTAGTAAATGTTACTCGGTTCTAATAGTTTCAGTTGTAATGGGATTTGATGGATCCATATTGATTATATTTTATGATTTATTTAGATTAATGTATATATATATACGTGACTGACATAAATGTGTGGTCCCAGTAGGATTATATATAAACGGGTAGATCTGGTTTTAACTTGAAACAAAGAAACAAGTTTGTTTTTTAGGTAGATTTCATCAATTTGATGTACTTTAACATACTAGCAAAATTAAAGGAGAGGTGACTACTTCAAAGTTTAACTAAAAGGTTAAATTTAAGTTTTATATTTAACTTTCAAGAAACGTCTTTTTGTACCATCCTCTACATCAGGGTTGTCCAACCTACGGCCCGCGGGCCACGGTGCGCAAGGTCCCCTCCGGCCCGCCAATTAATTTACAAATGTACTTTTACCCAGGAATTCTTTCTTGATAAATTTCAGAGATCATTATATCTCAATATGAAGATTGTTTTGATACAGATCAGAAGGCTTGTGAAGTGTCATTTCCTGCAATCTGGGGGTCTTTCTGGCGATTATTTTTCTTGTACGCCACGGCCAATCTATGGTGGCGCTTCGCTTGTATAGTAACTTCATTTCCCATACCCCCTAACAGACCCCAAGCGGGGCCACTGAAATTTGCCGCTCTGGCACGAAACCCTGGATATGCCACAGGAGCTTGTAGGCTCATGCGGCCCCTCCTTTATCATAATCATTCGAGGTGGCCCTCCTCATCAAAAGGTTGGATAACCCTGCTCTACATGGACAGTACTATGAATAAGCAGCAGCATTATGATACAAGAAATGGCAACGGTGAATCTAAACTAATAATGGTTTAAAATATTTGCATTATTTATTTCGTCTTCTGAATAACTACTGTGTATAAATTAGAATCTTGAAGGAGCCTGGGCCAGATATGTGGAGGGGTGGGGTGTTCAAAGTAACTGGTAATGTGGTTGATTTTTAAACAGTTACCACCCGGTGAATTAACTATTGTATCTTCATAATTATATTAAGCGCTGACCATACTATAATGCAACATCCTGTCCTTGTATCCTCACATGGTTGTTATTAGTACTCTTTCCATCACAACCATTCAATATGTCTTATAGTATAAGAAACACTCTGATGTAGTTGCGTAAATTTTTCCTGATTCCGAGCCGAGTGCGAGACCAATCAGTACATAGCGATAATGCAATACAGAGCTCACATAGTTTCTGCGGACTGGTCTGAGAAATATACAGAGCGTATTGGTTACTATTACAAACGGCTAATTTCCAAATTAACACACCGTCAACCCTTCCTGGTCTAAATTTGCCTAAGATGGAACATAGAGTGAGGCAAAGTTTGAATAGCCTTATATGAAATAACATACGTTTACCACTTTACAATGCGTTTTCCTGTTGATAAATGTATAAAGCTATGGCTATAATAGTTTATGTAGTGTATAATGTGTATGTATGTTTTATTGTAGAAATAATTGCAATGTGTACTGTGTTTACACTGCAATGACTAAAGGATCAAAGCAAGGATGGAAATATTTATTCATGAAATAATTATTTACAAACTTCAAATATCAAATACGCACGTGACATGGCAAATATGGAAGAAATAAACCATTGAAGGGTTAATATAATTCCATGATATTTCATGAAATCTGTCAACAATAACAGATCTACACAGGTCTCTAATCTATTTAAACTATCGTTATATTTCCTTGTTACTGCTCTTCGAGATTTTATCTTTCAACTGCATCTCCCAAACTGTCATGGATATCATTAAAGGACTGCCTATGGTATACGATAGCAAAAGATCATATAAGACGGAGTGGGGGGGGGGGGGGGGGGTATAGGGAGAGTAACCAAAATACTGCTTCATGGGATATTCAAGATGATACATTGTTTGTACATTCCATCGATTCAACCACGAGGATCGTATAAATAGCTCTATCTTTGAATACTGCCCTCTTTACCTTCTCGTCATCCTCTCGCCCATTGTATCCATCTGATCATCTCAGTAAGAAGTTCATCATTATGACGTCACTCAGTATTTAATGGCGTGTTTGATAACAGGTTTAAAACTAATGTTGTCTTCCCTATAAAACTGATGTGTGTATTCATGTTATTTATTCCGTGCATCTTACACTGACGAGTCTGTCTCCTATATTGACTTTAGTGTGCTCAATACAGATATGCGTTAACCTGCCAGGAATAGTTAACTGCGATATTTGTGAACATATATCATTCTAACTTAAACATATTTTGCTTCGCCTTATCATAATTTCCTGAATACAATCTCAAAATCTCATGATAATAAACTTTCTCTTCCTTTCAGTTCTGTGGCTACGATGGCAATCTACCAGGAGAAGAGGTAAGAGAGACGTAGATTCATGTTCCTGTTAATTAGTAACAGTAATTTAGTAACAGGCAAGGAGGTGTCAATTCTGTGGAACAAAGAAATAAGACAAAAGAGTATTATACTTTGAGTCTCATCAGGCAGGAAAGATTTATAATTGATGTGTATCGAACAGGGAATTTATATCACGTAATGCTGACAGCACTGTTCTCAATGTTAAGTTTAGATACTGCCTAAATAATCATCCTTCCGCACACACAGTCAAAGAAATGCTAAATAAAGAAACGGATAGACTTTTAAATGCTACAAAGTTTAGGTAGATTGTCTAAAAAAAATTTTACCCAAAGTTGGATGAAAATATAAATTAGCCCATCCCTCCGCATGGACGTCTTTGGTCCACCAACTTTCGGCGGAGTTTTAGAAGTCACTCATCGTTTAATAGTTGTAATACATCTTGATATATTGCGTATATAGACATCCTAGACATAACTGTAAGGTGTAACCACGGCGATGCAGGAACAATATTGATTAATTACCTATAGATCTATAGCTATTTTCATGTTTATGGATAAATTTAGCAAATTACTATTGGATGTCGAACATTACACCGTCAAAAACGTTTATAATATTGCCATATACAGCTGCAATTTTCACCCGACAACGTCCGGATTGCCATCGTTATTAATTGAGAATCGCTATGCTGTTACTGTACAGAGAAACTAACCATATAGTAAGAAATATAAAGTAGGTAACTCGTGTTTTACGAGACATTCATTCATTTCTTTCAGAATAGAGATATGATCATATAAATACACACACCTTTATTTCTGTAACTCATATAGGGAATGTTAGATTCATGTCCATTTTAAAGTCAACAATAGAGCGAAAATGAGCAGTTAAAACAACTATATCTGTCAAATAATTTGCAACACGTGACACTTAACCTGCTTCAGTTTCGTATGTTCTACAATGTGCGACAGTTTCAACTATATTGATATCTCGTTTCAAGCAAAAGTACGTCAAACTTCTCAATATTCAATCTCTTTACCCAATTTTCGCTACCTGCATATGTATGGCAATGTGGAATCTCCGTCATTCTCTCATGGATATATACTATATACATATCAACATAATTTAAAGTTTAGTTTGGGGTAGGCACTGCCACTAGCCGGCTAGATGACTTTACTTTTCTGGTCACATAATTGATTTTTAACCGGAAGTAACCAGTGATGTATTAACCTTTTCTTTAAATTGATTTCCAGCAACAACAAAAGTAACTACCATGACTTGCAAATTTCTAACAAAATTAACAAGAAGGAGGCCCTGTTTAGAATTAACATTCCCATCAATATGAGATTACGTTAACGTGCGTTAAAAATGCTCACGTCATTGAAGAAGTTAGCGCATGCCTGCAAGTTTACTCATTTGGTTCTTTGTATTTATAATCAGCTAAGTTTTTGGTATGTTCCCTTTGATGCTAAATTCATGCTGACACCTCGGTGCTGCCATAAATGTTACTGTTACTTTTAACTTGATTTAAACAACATAACACTTCTGAATGGCATCCAGTACAATTTGTCATTGTTATGTTTGACACTGAGTTTTGGATTGCATCCAAGGAACTGAACTGATGGTCTGTATATTAGACTTAAAAGTCCAGCCACTTATATTGATGAGCCTCAGCTGTTATCTCAGCGCTCATATTATACGAAGGATGAGATATCATAGTCTGTTGAACATTTGAAACTTATTATGTTTTCTCAGTTGACATAACTGTCATAAAATGTACAATAGAGTTAAATTTAATATTCATAGAGTAAATCGGACATTCAACGCTGTCCGAATATATTAAGTTGGGTGGTGTTTTTTATTATTATACAGTAATCTGTTTAAGTCGGTCAAGTTTTATAACTCACAAATCGACTCTCTGCTGAGTTTTCTAGAATCTCTTAATATATATGTTAAAACTAATGTTTGATTTCTCCTTCTGTCACATATTGATACCTTTAATGTTGATGAGCAGAGACAACATATATATTACATAACAACAAGTCATTACACCCATCAGTCAGAGGGAACACATGGAGTGTATAATTCAATCATTAGTATTAATTGAGATCAAAATGTGATCAATAATTCAAATTAATACGATGAATTATACTACATATTTCATAGCACTAAATAAAACGGTCTCAAAGAGATCAGTAAAGAAATCCATTCTCGTTGCTACTTCTACTACTATGTAAATAGAGGACGTCTGGCTAAAGAAAACAAGAGTTTCTTTAATTCACTAAATCGATCAATTCATCTTTAGATACATTGCTACCTGAACCTCTGGCGGGAGTCTGTTACAAGTAATGGCCTCACTATTTTTCTGTAATAGCAGTTGTAGTAAATTGCATACCCAATAATTGAATATCAAATTAAAAGCACACTAAAAATATGGTTTTGTTGTGAAAGATTTACATCAAAAAATGTATTGAAATATAACAAAGGTAGGAAACTCCTTACGAACTCTAGTAAGTAAGAAGAAGATCAAACATGAGTTTGATGAAGGAAATGAAGGTAATCAGAAGCTTTCTCTCGAATAATCCTGTTTAGATAGATAAAGGTGAATTTCTTCTTTTGATTGTCAGGATGCAGCACAGAATCGGAGGTCTAGAAAGAAATTCACAGTCTCATGAGGTTAGTAAGGAATATCATAGCTGAACGAGACTCACTGTTATAATCAAATGTTTTATTGTAGATGAGATTTGTTGTAACAAACAGACTGCACACTTACATATAAGTAATTGAACATCCGTATCGCTACTTCCTGAACGATATCAAGTTTATTTCTCAACTGTAACCAAATGTAACGAAATGAATTTCGCGGCGAGGGGGGGGGGGGGAGGGTATTTTCTCATAAAGAAATTTACACTAAGCTCTGAATAATTCTGACAGGACTGAAACGTTAGGACGCATCATTGGTAAATTGATGAACATCTTCTTATGAGCAGTGCTGACAAACATATCACTCAAAACAGTTATCTCTGCATCTCACGGATAAGGTCTGAATAGGAATATGGAAAGAAAAAGAAAAATTCCTCTCCTGGTACTTATTTTTAACCCTTAATTGGTTAGTTGGTTTTAAATATTATGACAACAGATGATTCATATCAGTCTGCGTAGCAAATGCTGTATAATATTATGTGTAGCAGGGATCTCTGTCAGGGTTATGTAACAGGTGATGCCTTGTATTATTAGTAGCAGTGATCTCTGTCAGTATGTGTAGCAGGTAATACATGTTAATATGTTTAGCAGGGATCTCTGTCAGTTTGTGTAGAAGGTGATGCCTGTTATTCTGTGTCGCAGGGATCTCCTTCAGTCTATGTAGCAGGTGATGCCTGTTATTCTGTGTAGCAGGGATCTCCTTCAGTCTATGTAGCAGGTGATATCTGATGTTTTGTATCATCCCTTCAATAACTGCAACAGTTTGTCGAGGTGACAACACTTTTAAATAGTAATAATTTTTTTATTTCCAGGTTACATATTTGGACTAGATTTATCTCCACGAGGAACAGCAGACTGTCTAACGTGTACTCTTCCAGAGAGAGAGAGAGAGAGAGAGAGAGAGGTGGAGGTGGAGGTGGGAGGGTGGAGATATAGAGACAGTTGTACAGAGAAAGGGAGAGATATGGGGTTGGGAGTGGGTGGAGAGAGAGCAGATATACTGACATTTTTCTCAGTCATGTCTCTGGAGATGCCACAGCAGACTGTTTCATTAATTAAACAATCAATAGTCATAAGCCAAATTGGCCCGTCGACCTCCTCGAAGATTATACACATTATGAGGTTCACAGCAATTAATAATATTAATCCGACGTCTGCCATCTTCAATCAGCTGGTTTGCAGAACGACCGGACGTTTTGGTTAAGTTGTCGATCCAACGCATATGTGGACGTCCTGGATTGCGTTTGCAGCCGTAAGGTAACCATACATTACAGCAGAAGTTAGACCTTTACATCGCACTGCGTGTCCGCACCACTTAGCTTTACGTTGAAGAACATTTCCAGAAGAGAACAACCAACGTCCCGCAATCTTTGTTTTCAACTCATCATTTATCATTGGTTAACTGTGTTTTCCTTTCTGATTATTGATCATATTTTACAAGTAGATATCAATTATCAACGATGCTCGTCTTTTAATTTCAAATAACATTAAAATAAATCTTGAGAGGACATAGCCTTCCATTTCTGCTGAACTCATTATTTTTTGTAGACACGTGTCGTATAGAACGCATTAACTGCTACTTCTTCATATAGCGTTTGTTCAATCACGTATATGGAACGGATTTATTGCTGTTATATAGACATAGAGAATGTGTAATCATGTTCTTTATCATATAGATTAGATGTCATTGTGTAATATCATAGTGATTGTAGGTTATTATCAAGTTATGAATTTGCAACGATTAACTAAAGCTTAATAATACATAGAATGTGTAATTCCTTGTTACATTAAACGGATCAACTACAGATATCTAATATAGTGAATGTATAATTCATCTACATTAAACTGATTTACAATTGATAATTAAAGTAGTGAATGTGTAATTGTACTCGCATCCTGTACTAAGTGGACTATCAGATGTCACATTGTAATTTAATTTATGATATTTTTGCTGCATTTTCTCAGAATATACTACGCAGTAAGGGTTCAACTGATGCTACGTAATGGTAATTCCATACTGAGGTTACGTAATGGTAATACCATACAGATGTTACGTAATGATAATACCATACTGATGTTACGTAATGGGAATACCATACTGATGTTACGTAATGGTAATACCATAATGATGTTACGTAATGGTAATACCATACTGATGTTACGTAATGTTAATACCATACTGATGTTACGTAATGGTAATTTCATACTGACGTTACGTAAT
>KN882517.1:132577-160476 GCA_000934455.1 Apostichopus parvimensis | reverse complement strand
CATACTGACGTTACGTAATGGTAATACCATACAGATGTTACGTCTTGGTTATACCATACTGATGTTACGTAATGGCAAGACCATACTGATGTAACTTAATTTTAATACAATACTGATGTTACGTAATGGTAATACCAAATAGTTCTGAATCTTAAGTCAATCGTTGAACCATTCTTTACGCTACCACCAGATAATAGAAATGCCAAGTTGACCCAAGATTCTGGAAATTACAAGTTGACCCAAAATACACGAACCTGTGGTCAAATCAAATGTACGCGACAATTTTGTTCTAAAAGTTGATTATGTACTAGTATCATTAATTATTCATTATTGTATCTTTACTCATTCAATATCTATTATCAGTTCATATTTTGCTCCTTTTTCAGTCTTGTTAGGCTATCTCGAGTTTATGTGAAAATTATGTGGAAGGCAGCCCCTGTAGGTAGGACAAATGTGGGAGGAACCGTAAAATATATGAAAGTGCATAAAATTAAATACGGTAGGCATAAGTACAGACAGTTACCTTCAACGTTTGGAAGAAAAAAAATAAAGAAACAAAACAGAGAAAGTATGAGACGGCAGAGAGATTTACCTCCGCCCAAGACCTGGGTCACCCTCCCCGAGAGAATCCACCTAAATAAGAGACCACCCGGTGACTGTGCTGTACCCTGCGGACGCAAGCACTCTGTCCACCGAATTCCTAATCTAGAAGGCCTCTTAACCCTCACCAGAGCCAACTCCTCCCCCAGCTAATAAATTCAAGCTTGTCAACTGAACTTTTAATATGAATATACCAATCGATTGGTCCCAACTAACTAACTTAAAGTTAGGAAACCCATTTTTCTTTTTTTTATCTAACATTTTCAGCGTCCAAGACGGATCAGAATAATCACTCTGAAATTCGTGAACCTTGGGGTGGGAGGGAAAATGGGTGGAGATTGATGTGTCTTCAGATCAATGTGATATCAATTGTATATCTTTGACAGAGAATAACCAATTGTGAAGCTGGTTGTATAATCTACCGATGTAACTTCTCAGTCAAATGATTTAACCTTCAATGCTTACTTTTGTCTTTTGACATTCACAATGAAACTTATACGTATTTTTTGTATTAACTTCGAAACGACTAAAAAATATTTCGTTTTTTTCATCAAGTAATCTTATTGAAAATTCATCGAATGTGTTGGAGACAGTATGATATCTTTCATAGGTCAACAATTGCATGTTACACTATAATTGATCTGTTATATCGAATTTGTCTTCCTGAAGAAACAAAACGGAGGACGTTTTGGTTTATATCGAACTTCACGACATTTCCAGTTAACATGACGTCATTTACTTAAGTTTCTTTTTCTTATTTAGCTTAAATATTTCCTGTAACAGTTTGTTGTTACAAGTAATGACAGTGTATGCATCATTTACATTCACTTACAGATACCAGTTTTAATGTTTTAATTGTTTTTATTTGTCTTTGTTGGGGTGGCGGTGCTTTGCGCTTTTTTTTTTGCTAATGCCTTCGTTTATTTTTCATTGTTCATTCTGTAATCTATGGATTTTAAAGCCCACTGTAAACATAATATGTGGTATGGTTTACGATGACGTGTATATTACGTAATATAATGATCATTAAATAGCATTAATATTTTGTACTTATACAGTTAATTTAAAGATAATGATTGGCTTTCTATTGTACTCTCCTTTATCTTATCACTACGCGAGCTAGACGTGTATATTCATGCATACTTTAGTTATGTATATTCCCTTAAGTTACATTACAGCCGATTGAAGACAATCCGGTGACGAGTGTTCAGTAATAATTCGAACAAGATAATGACAATCTGAACAGTTTGTGTACTGAAGCTTGAAATCAATGATCGTACTTCTATATATGGTAGGTCTTGTATTGTTCTCATGGCTGAGTACAATAGTACTTCAACAATTCACTCGAAACATTTGATCATATGTTTTCTAATTGCAAATTATTTCAGAATATTTTACACATTTGTAAAAATTTCATGAAAATATCGTTATTTTGTTTTTCCAAGTCTTTGCAGTTTGTTATGTCTGGCTTTAATTGCCCAAGCTTTAAGACGCTTTCAATCAAATAAACAGGTCCTTTCATGTTATCCCCTCGTTGTGCATATATTATTGTAACCATTTCTGGGGTAATCTTCCACTAGCAAATTGCTAAGAAAGAAAAATTTAAAATTAACTCTAAATAGCCTTTCATGAAGAGTTGTTTTAATTTTGTATATATCATATCCGATATAACACATTGTTTATAAATGATTCCATAATTCTTCATTCCCTTTTCGTTCTTTTGTCTTTTAGTTTTATTGCTTTCTTTTACCCTTTTTACAATTCATGTGATTAAACAAAGGTAATGAGAGATCTGTTTGTATAATGAACATAGGTAATGTGAAAGAATATAGTTGGTTAGCCTTACAGTTTGTATTCGATAAGCTGTTTCATGTGATTAACTTGTAAAAGTCAATATTTGCTAATCGTTCCGTCATCCTACTAGAGCGTATTAACACGGACCTTACATTATGTTTCGTTGTTTTCGTTTCAAAACACCTTACATTGTACCTGTCATGCATTACAACATGTCCTCGTTCTGTCAAAAAAAAATCCATATTTAGTTTGTTGCAGTCTGGTATCCATTTTGTATCTTAATTGTACCAATTTCATATGTAACTTGTGACTACATAAACCATCAGAGATATGTTTGATTTTACAACTTTTACTTTAATTTTGTATTGTATGAATTGTATGGTGGTTTGAAAGGCCAAGATGTAGACCTACTGTGTCAGTACAGCACGACATCAGAATAAAAATTGTATATTGTTTTCGAGTTTCAGACTTTCAGGAAGTAGTCGAGTTGTTGCTTTGCCATAAACTTGACAACACATCGAACATATGACTTTGTCGAGTTTATAAGTCACGCTAACCTGTAAAATCTTGAATAAAGAAATGTCAAAACTACGTTAATTTAGACTTACACTCACATGACACCTTGACAAAGAATATCAAATTATTTGAATGTCGTGTTATATACTAAAGCAGTAAGTCTATAACTTGTTTGTCCTTTCAGATCCGCCGTGAAATCGCGATATCGACTAAAATAAAAAAATAAAAATAAATCAAAGATTCTGTGATCCGTTTCCTTTCTTCGTCTGCTTACTGTATTCTACTGCAGTGTTAATGTTAGCACATGTAATAAATTGAAGATTTTATCTAAATATTTGTAATGGCAACCAAAATGTTTTTTCCCAAGCTTTGAGTTATCCTTGAATGTTCTGTTAAGTCTATACACAAACGTCAATGTATTTTTCGCCAAGTGTCTTCAATCTGGTTACGTGGAGCAGGCTCCTGCGATTATTTCCTATGTTTTATCCTCGGTATTTGTTTCATGAAAATATAGATCCCTGATTTTAGGATGCATAACATTTGTATTGTGTGGCCCTATATACATACTTTCATGAGCACTTCGGACTGTTTGGCGTTCCATGTAAATGCAAGCACACATGAATATGTGATGTATCAATTGAGATTGTTGTGGTCAGCTTCAACGTCATATTCCCTCAAACTGTATCCAGATGAATTTGTATATTTGTTATCTTGATATGGAGGTTAATTACGACCAGTACGAAAGGACAATATGTTACAGTTTCGACATTTCAATGTACAATCAAACTAGCTTATTTTGTAAACATAACCCGGTAAAATTGTTTCGAACAACAACCTTTCAAGAAATGATGAGGATCCTCTTGCATTCAAATGACCTATGATACAGTTTTTGTTTGTAAACCTGTTTTGTGGTCTGCAGTAAAAGAGATATATCGTCTCGTTAACAGCATCCCAAGCAAGAGATAGTTTGGCGGATTGATACAAAGTTCAATGATGGGGTTATGATTCTTCATCAATAAACTTTTTGAGTGTTTGAGTGTTTGAATAGTGATAATAATCGGTAATAATAATAAGATGTAATTATAATAAAGTGTAATAATAGTAAAGTGTTTAACTACTGATCATAATCATTAAATTAAGAAACAAATAAAGCAGAACATACATCAAAGTGCAAAACACGTAAGCTTTTCACCATTTGTACGATGGGAGTATAGTTAGTTTTGTTTGAGAACAATTGACTGTAATGATTCACCAATTGATGGTGAATGGCTTGTTGTTCTGCTTCAGCTGCCAGGTGTGCTTCGGGAGTTCCGTTGCGTTTTGGTGTTTTTGGTGGTTGAATGACATCTTGTGGTTGCCATATCTAAGCTTGAAAGGGGTTCCGTTAGACCTATGTAAGTCTTGCAGTTGTCGGTGGTTTTCACTTCGGCCTTGTATATGATGTTTGATGCCTGGCAGTTTCCATTTAGTGGGCAAGTGTCCTTTTGTCGGCAGTTGCAAGCTTCCTTTTGTTACGTTGAGTGAGTGGTTGCTATGCGTTTGCTTATCATTAAAATACACTTCCCGAAGACATCGAAACTACACAAGATATTCAACAGAAACACCGTGAATGTAGCCGTCCAACCCAATCGAAGCTGCAGCATTTTTCGAGTATTTCATTTAAAACCCAGGAATACACGTCACAAAGAGGAATTACCCCCATGATAAGATTTATTTTTAGTAGAACATTCAATAAAAAATACATATATGTATACATTGATCAAAGTGACAATTTTTGGAAAATGTTTGCATTCTGTAAATATAGTTTTTTGGCGGGTATTTTTATTTTAATTGCATTAATAGGGGCATTATTCCCGTTTGATTGAACGACGAGGCTTCCTTTTTCGTTTTTTTGGTTGACTGGCCTGGAAAGCTTGATCAGCTCTCTTTTTCGCTTCGATCTCATCCGCAAGACGACAGGCCCTCTCCCATCTTATTTTTTACTCTGGTGTATCTTCCCTCACCAGTATGGTCCTAATGGAGATAAGAAATCCACATATACTTGATATTAATAAGGAGGACAAGAATGCGCATACTCATTGGCAATCATTTCATACATTTCATAATAGAATCATTCAAAAGGAATTGTGAAGGAATTTGATCAAGTGATACAAGTACAGTAACATGTCCAGTAATGGTTTGCCACGGACTAAACTGATAATTATTTACTTATAGTTTTAGTTCTCAAGTCAACTCACGTGTACTCGGGCATAGTCTTGTCAAAGATTGATTTGTAACCAAAGTTTATCTCGTTAGTAGCAAACATTTCGTTGACTTCCCAGCCTTCATTCTGTTTTGGGATATAAAAAAATGTTTTAAAGGTTATAAAGGGGTTTAAAGGGTTTCTCTGGGCAGAAGGTTGAGTCCTGATATGTTATAGTCCAAAAAATCTTTATCTTCAGTCCGCTAAATCATAAAATATATCGTATGAGGCCGGAAATGTATATGGTCTCCTAATGGTTTGTGTATTAAACTACATAATCCCGTCACTTTGATCGATGAACCTTAGTCGTTTAGAAGGTCGTTTCTCGAAATGTTAAATGTGCTGTAGAAATACAACATATATACTGAGAGCAAATATTCTTTTAAAAGTTTTAAATCATTTCCAAATTAATTTTGTGCTTAAAGTAATCCTTTAAGGAATGACGGTCACCCAATATTGAGCCTGCATGCACACGAAAAGCAAATAACTTGATTTTCTCTCAAACCCTTTCAGTGGCGTAGGAAGCTATCGAATTTGAAGTGAGATAAAACAATACAAATAAAAAGTGGTGTCTGGGGTACTTTATAGGCCTAAAAAAAAAAAAAAGTAGATGCTACTGTGGCCCAGATCGGACTGTGAGAATTCCGACTATTTGGTTTCGAGTGTGAGAGTGGATAAATTAAACCTACAAACTTGAAAATTAGATATTAGAACAATAAAAGTTCATATTCTCCACAAGGCAAAACGGTAAGAAGAAACAAACGATCGTATTCACGGGCTTCTTATTTTGTTTATATGTAACTATGTTTGTGTACCTGATCTAAGTCCAGACCGTGGTCAGTTATGTCACTAAGCTCCTCCCACTTGACAAGGTATCGCGGTCTCATTGGTTCCAGGAATGGCCGCTTGGCAAAGTCTTCATCGTACAGAAACGAGGCTGCGTGTGACGACAAAATATATACCATAACTAAGAATGGTCTCTGCAACTTATTATTATGGTGAGGTATATAACTGAAGGATACATAACTGAGTATGGTATAATTAGGGCCGGTGCCAGACTATTGTACACCCTAGGCAAAGCCAACTTCTTGACCCCTTTCCCCCTCCCCGCAAGCCCCCCCCCCCAAAAAAAAAATAAGAGAACAATGAAAATTGTCGACTTCGATTTTCAAAAACAAATGTTTTGTAGAAACAATAAAAAGCACAAACAAAAAAAATTAAACGGGCGAACAGTGTGCACCGGGGGATGCCCTGAATTTCCACCGTTTGAAAATAGTGGCGCCCTATATGAATACTTTATCTCTGATCGGGCGAAACGTGTATGGTTCATCTTTGCATAACCCTGCGCAGGGATATATGTAACATACATTAGGCCAATATATAATGCGATAGGCCTAATCGTAACATCGAGTTAAATTATATTTTTTAACAAGCCTAAATCTAATTTTTCGAACACCATTGAAGTCGATTAACCAGTAATTAACACTTTGTTGGGACTGTAGTGATAATACGATTAAGTATATTGAAGACAACAAGATCATTAATTCTTCAAAAACGAATGTATCCCTTCGATAAAAGTTCATATACCTAAAACTACGTGCCTAACACTATTCACCATGTACATGCCAGAGCCGTATGTAGACATACGGATCTTGTACATGCGTACCACTGGCACCCTTGTTACTCAACGACAGTTTCCTTTGAACTAAACTTTTACATGGGTGTCTATTTTCGACTGCAAATGATCTATTTGCCTATGTTTCCTTTTATTATGTTTTTCAAAGGTCATTACTCCACCTCCACCCCACGATAGCACCAGCCTCTGTATAATTAAAAGGAATATATCCTAAGGAAGATGTAACTTCATGAACAAAGGAAACACATTTCCTTCAAATATGTTCCTCGCGAACAAGGTCATTTCCTTTTAAATTTTGCTAGCGAAATGTGGATCATTGCGTGCGGAGTCTCGTAAAGTAGCTGCCATTGGTCATTACAGGTTATAAATGTGATCATTAGCCATAAAGTCCTACCCAACATACACCTCAACCCCACGACTACCGATATTACCACTGTATTTGGACACATTTTTATGTATTAGGTAACATGTCTTTTACATATATAAACACGATAATATTATAGTTACCACGAATAACTGCTTCTTCGCGTTTCTCATTGTACAGGAAGGTTGCTTCTTGTGAGGGAAAAAAAACATAACTTGAATAACAATGGTCTCTCAGACTATTATCACAGTGAGATAAACGTATGATATATACATGTGTGATACATGTATACAAAACACGATCATATTATAGTTACCGTGAATATCTGCTTCTTTGCGTTTCTCATTGTACAGGAAGGTTGCTGCATATGAGAAGAAAAAAAACATTACATGACTAAGAATGGTCCATAACTTATTATCACAGTGAGGCAAACGTATAATATTTACATATTTGATACATGTTAAACATACGATTATATTATATTTACCAGGAATATCTGCTTCTTCGCGTTTCTCATCGTACAGGAAGGTTGCTGCATGTGAGAACAAATCATAACATGAGCAAGAATGGTTTTTCAGCATATGATCACAGTGAGCTAAACGTATATTATTTACATGTGTTATAGCCTACATGTACAAGACACGATCATATTATAGTTACCGTGGATATCTGCTTTTTCTTGTTTCTCATCGTATCCTTCTTGGGGTTTGCTCAGTTCAATGGCGGCAGTTGGTTGTTCTTTCCAGCTAAACATTATTGAGATAAACCATTAACAAAATTAGAAGTATTGACGAGACGGATAAATGTGTCATGTTGCAGAGAAGGGCGATAGGGAATTAAATAATATAAATAATTACGACAGGACGAAGCCATTTCAAATGTTCACATGTTTAATATCGATACCGGCCGACTAGTGCAACCTGCGGCGATGGGACTTTGAAACAGACCATCGCACCATCATGGGACCCCCTTACTCTCCAAACGACATGAACTAATTTAAAATAGTTGCGTTAAACTCATACAGGCCTGCAATATTTACAGAGAGAAGGGTATTGAGAGGGGGCAACCGACCAAGCATCGTCAAAACCGTAACTAAGGAGACCTCAGAGTTTCGAGCAGATCTTACATGATATAATCAGTTTTTTAACTTCTTATAGTATAAATAATACCATCATACTCACCGACTCCAGTTTGTTAGTCTCGGAATGCTGAAGATAGCATCTTCAACGATAACATAGAGCAAGGGCAAGGCTATGACTAATATATCATAAAGCAGTATCATGGTTTTAACTTTCTAGACTTCGAGATGAAGAAATACAACCAGACCGTTGCATGTGACACTCTGAAGCGATCATCTTCTGTATGTGCATCTTTGTTTGTGCAAAACACTTATGGTTTCATCTGTGACGCAATATAGTCATAATTAGCCTATAGTGGAGTGCACGCGCGCATTTGTTTCATGTGTGTATGTTTTGGTAAACAGGGATATGCTACTGCGTCGAATACCGCGTTGTAACAATATCACTGGGTTTTGTTCTAAGGTTGCGCACAAAGATCATAATGTATCCATATTTTTCCTTGTAAATACTATGCTTGGAAAGTGCGCGTGTTTCGCGCTTTTTTCCACGTGTTTATGCATGTTGACAGGGAATACTGCATTGTGACCTTATCACATTGGTTCGTGTTATACACGGTTGCTGACAAAGATAATGATTTATTAGGTACAGAAATATTGCGTAGCTTAGATGCATGCATTCTACAAAGATTACATTCACGCTAGCTTCTGAGCAAACTTCCAGGTCGGTAACGTCATAAATGAGCATAACCTATTTGCGGTATTTCATTACGTCTATTTCCGAACTGCGTGCGCTACAGACGGTACATCGCAAAGTATGTCCTACATTTAAATTTTAAGGGTAATCAATTTGATGGAGGAGAGATACGGTGGGCAGGCGAAAACATCGCCATCCCCATCGCCTTTGCCATCTCCATTATCATATATATATATATTATCTCCTTCAAAACGGAATTGAGCTGTTAATTAAAAGCTAGCCGTAATCGCTAGAGATGATAGATAACATCTCACGTATCGACCTATATACATATTCATCCGGAATAAAAGTAGGTTATCATCATATACGGCAGGCCATATCGATTAGTGATATTATTAATAATAGTTGCTTTCAAAAGGTCTGTGTCTATTTTGTTCTCGCATGTATATATATCATGCAATAAGTAGCTATGTCTGTCATTAGAGAGAAAAGCTACGTTTAGGAACGATATTGTGACTTCTTATATATGTTGTTGCCCGTGCATATTGGTAGCCACAGATCGGACAGGCCTCACGATAAGGGTGAGGTGGACAAGGAGGGCATGAGGTCATGCATCTCAAGGTCCCTGGTGTGCCCTGGAAAATATGAAGGGACACGAAATATAATGGAAGGGACCGAACATAAAGATGGATTGAGAATAGTGCATTTTGTTTCATAACACACTTAGGGAATCTTTAGGGTGTAATTCCAGATCCTGCTGGTGACATGGTTGTCTCAGAGCACTCCGAGTCGGACCAGGTTCTATATCCGTCTTAGATACCCGGATTATAGCACGCTGCCAATCTTTCTCTTGCTTAGACGCAATAAAGTAATGTATGCTTATCTTACATTGGTATTCATATAAATACTTCAGTTAGGTATAGTGAAACTATATGTACACGTACCCCTTTAACTGGTTCACCTTACATTTAATTACATATATGTTGCTGTTAGATTAACATCGCACATACGCTCATGTGACCACAGCAGTAACATTTGCGCATTGAAGGTCTTGATAACAGAGTCAATTTCACTAAATCACCATTGAAATATCGGTCAATGGGTCTTTTTTTTCTCTTTCTTTTTCATGTCATTTATTCACGATTATTATACATGTATATGGTACATCGATGATATTTAGAGTTCCGATAACGACATAGGTATGTCATCTGAATGATACAAAGGATTTATTTACATAATGCGAAAATTGAATCTGGAATGATATTTCTTCTTCTCTTCTTATACCGATATATGAATATACATATCCATAAAAACATACCTTATGTGACTACAAAACTCACGCGTACACACACGCAAAAATGTACATACACATACAAATACACGCATACACACACACACGCCAACTTGACTACATATGTTCGTTTTGCTAAAACAAGGAACCAAAAATGGCAAATCTAATACATATTGCCTAAACTTCCAGAATGTGATCAAGCAATTTAGATTGGAAGAAATAGGAAGAAAAAAAACACACATGCACACTTGGATATGAATTATGTCTCTTCATTGTTGGAATATCAGATAACATTCTTTATTGTGTTATCATTGATAGGATAATGACCTGAATGTTAAAGACAGTTTATATTCAATTTGTTATTGTTCACTAATAACTAAAATGACAAATGCCTATTTCAACACATTACAAACTAAACACTATAAAACACCTTGCAACTTAAACTAGCTACAGTAATGCCTACTGTGTCACTCTCATTGGTAAGTATGGTTTGAACATTTTTAACTGGAAATAACAAAAGATTTTTGATAAAATCATCAAGATAAAAGAAAACCTGATCACTAAAATTATAGTAAATGCATTCAGTATTACATTTAGAGATGTAACTTTCAGCAAAAAGTGGTTGGACAGAATGGATAGAAAAAAAAATCACCACAAATAATGAGTAAGCCTCATCTTATGTTCATCTGAAGTATCAGTTTTCTCCATTCTGCGACTAAATGGAATAACATTTAAAATAAAATAATGGTCTAATGGGAAACTTATGACATGTGGTATGGAATTATAGCATATACTGAAATGATTATATATGAAAGTCAGTTACGACAAATAGAGCTGTGACTGATTGGTCAATAAATAAGACGACAAAAGTTGAGTAAAAGGTTAAAGTCAAGATTAGCTTTAGAATGTGATAAACATATATAAAAAAAAACCTGAAAAAACATATTTGAAGAAAAAAAACATATCTCTGCTCCTCCTCCAATGGCACACTAACACTTCATTGAGAATTAAAAAGATACTTATTCAAACAAAAATATATCTGAATTTGTCTTTGGATTATTATGTTTATACTTCTTCACAATGTCCTCCAGAAGTGAATAAACTGATATCTGTGGACCTCTTCTTCCACTTCTCACTCTCGTTCATGACCTTGGTGCGCACAG
Source organism: Apostichopus parvimensis (assembly GCA_000934455.1). Classification (NCBI taxonomy): domain Eukaryota; kingdom Metazoa; phylum Echinodermata; class Holothuroidea; order Aspidochirotida; family Stichopodidae; genus Apostichopus; species Apostichopus parvimensis. The sequence goes on along the minus strand of KN882517.1, from coordinate 149,098 downwards.
TCTTCCGTGGGTACACCTTTGACAGTTTGTTAATTTTGACAAATGCTTCAACTTCAGTTTTATATGTGGAAGTATAACAAAAAGATACAGATTTAACATAAATTATTATGTAGCTTTTAAACCTCTAACTTTTACAGTGTTCTCATCTGTACTTGCCAAACTCTTCCTGACAAAGGAAAGTCTTGTTTCCTTTCCAAATAATTAAAGAAGTACTGTATCTAGAAGAAATAATATTGTGTGGGACGCATCAGGTATCCTCTAATTGCATGATAATAACTGGAATGGAGACAAAGTAGTAACATTTTTGAAGCCACAGAGATGCCATCTTACTCCTCCCAAAGGTTTATACTTTTCACCAGATAAAAGTTTTAAAGTTTATAATTTCATACAGGTTCAGCCTGGATCCATGTTACACAGGCTAGCCTATGTTTGACCAAACAGGTTCAGCCTAGGTTCTTAAGCTCCAACTGTTATGCCAGTAACCGTAGGCCTTACATTGCATTAAGTTAAGTTGCAAGTTAATTTAGGTAACACGTCAACTTAATTAGCCGATGATCTTGTAAAGCGACTACGTTTTGGTATTCAGGCCTCTTGTCTTACTCCCCAGATTACTTTTGGGCCTTTCATGAGTAGGCTAGCAGCTACAACAGCTTACGAAAGTTCTGAGTGTGTGCCAAAGCTCAGATTTACACATAAGTCGATACCCCTTTTTCTAACGAACAGGCCATTGTTGTTACAACTATTTGGGTGCTCCTTCTTAGAGAGTAACAAACTGCAAAGTTTGTAGAAAATATTGTGTCCCACAAATTTAATGTATATTTTCTCGTTTGTAACCCTTTGAAGCTTGTGCCTAAGTTTATCAATCCAACTCTGGTGGAATTTGGCAGTCGGTTGTATTTTAAATCACCTCATCTTCCTTTGTTGTATACGATAACACCAGATGGTTGCAAATTCAACTCTAAATGCAGCTTAAAGTGACAAAGACCACAAGAAAAGTTTTACACTGATCAAACTGTACATAAATGTATGGAGTTCTAGACTTCTCATGTCGTTTTGGGGTAATCCAAATAACTGATGCAAAACTTGTTAGCTTCCACTGTTCTCATTGGACTTAGAATTACACCAGATCTCGCAGCGGCTCTTCAACAAAATTCAGTTTTTTTTTAAAGGTTGTAAATGAAGAAATAAAGGTTTTGAAAGGTTCATAGAGTATTTTTGAAAATAACGAGCGGTTTTTGAAAAAAAACGAGCAGTTTTTGAAAATAACGAGCGGTTTTTGAAATAAAGGTTTATAACGGTTTCGCTGGGAGGTCTGATTACACCTATCCCGTTAATATGTCAATCAGTCAGACTATCACATTCCATTTCATCTGTATATCTGTCGACACCCCTGTAATATATTACTGAAATAAAACATTTGGAAGACTTCTATTCATGGTATAAGTTGCAAGACAAATGTATGTTTCATACAATTCTAACCACCATGAAAGTGCAAGTTGGATGTTCCTACTAGCAGAAATGTGTGGTTGAAAAAAAGGTAACAACTGCTGTATACTGTTTGCCTCTTAGGCATGGTTGTAAAATCGATATTCACACATATTACTGGGCATTCAGGGATGTTACTACGTTATATATTATTGCTTGGCCTATCTATAAGATGAATGCAGTTACAGTTGGCATAAAAGCAAGCCTGGGTTGAAAACAGTTTTGTTTGTAACAGCACTACATGCCATTCACATCTTCATACTATATATCTATACTCACTCTTTATGGTTCTTGCTTTCACTTTTACTGGACACTTCCTTTTCTTATCTGCATGAAATTAAAAGTAATAATAATGATATCATAATAACAATGATATTAATAAGCAGCCATTATTGTTACTATTCTTAAGCGACCACAACTGTGGGAGAAAACCACAAGATTTTAAGGATTACAACTTACACGTCTGGTGGCTTCCAATTCAACATTTTAACTCAAACTTGGAATCTTTCAAGTTTAGAAAGGTCATTTCCGATGTAAAACCATAGATTGGTCTTGGATGAAAAACCCACCTTACTATGACTCCGGTTGGGTATCGAACCCGGAACCTCCCGATTGCTGAGCATCATTGCTTCAAATACCAAATGAAGTTTCTTTGAAGACATTTCAAACTTTACATACACAAGTCACGAAAAAGTTGCACCCTAACAATCCTAACGTTTGAATCTCAACATTTGCATCCAAATCACAAAGAAATAATGATCACCAAATGTAACTGTAAGTTAGTTCAAGGTCATGAAGATGTGCAAACTACTTCTAGAGGATCATACTAATAGCTTTATTGAATTGAGCTAAACAATATGTTTAAATTAGTGGTTTCGCTGCAAAGTACGTTTCTGTTAGGATTTTCTGTTGGGTTCAAGAAAAAATTGTGACACTTACACGCACATTACCACAAAACATAACATATATACTTTGTACTCATAAACGTATTGAAGAAGATCATTTGTCAAAAGGTCATGTTATCATTTAATTGCTGAAACAATATATACTGGATAAGCTGGCTTTCAAAGATGTGAAATGAAGGGCCAAGGAAGGTAAAATAACCAAGGACACGAAGGTTTTTAAAATCAGAATTTGATGTGTAGAGACCAATTTTTTCAGATGCATTCTTCAAAGTTACAAGGGGCAGGGGCAAATTTCTGTACATGTGCCTCTGTCACACCTGTTACCTTCATGATGCTCAGCAGCGCCTGGCCCTGTAAAAGACAATAGATTAAATTATAAACATTTATAGAGTGGGCACATCCCTTAACTGCACGGAAAAACGCACAATTACATGGTATGGTATGGTATTCTTTCACATTGATGCTAAAATGAACTAGATCTCACAATTTCTACGATACCAATTATTGCAATGCAGTGTAAATGGTGCCCATTTCCATACACCTAACAAGAGTTACAAGACCTGTAGATTCTGTGATTATACACTGCATTGATGATACTAATATTTAAACAAAACCAAAACCACTACTAACCTGACATATATAGGAGGTAGGTCTCCATGAGAGAACACTTGTGTATTATGAAAGTTTCTCCTTAGCACTGTGTGTATATAAGTTGAAACCACTTGCTAAATCTGAAAACACATTGTAAAGTAACTACAGTATATATTAAACATTGCACAACAATTACATGTCTTCCTTCTTTTCTTTAAGTTTGAAAACTTTCAGCTATGGCATTCTGATATTATTGTATTAATATACTGTTTCTTGTCATTTGGGGACAGTGTAATATGTATCATACCTGAGATATCTGGTTCAGCGTCATCCACTGTGTGGTTCCTTGTCTCTAGTAAGTCATCATGACCTGCCAGTATATCAACAAGTTACACATTGGTAATAACAATAATACATGAACGACAATAAATTTGACAACTATGATGAAAGTCAAGCTGCATCTGGTCTACTGATTTGCAAAAGTTATAGTGACAAAAAAAATCTGAAATGGATCAAGCATCGATTTTAAAACTGAAACGACTCAACACTGATACTGAGGAGACATTGGTGACACTAATAATAATCAAATAATAGATTATCCGCACCTATATCAATCTGGTGTAGCTGCCGCTCAACCTCAACAACTTCCACAACAGCAGGTGGTGCCTGGTCTATATTCTCTTTGATGTCCGAAGAGTATCCCATATGTTTAAAGTATGACGCTCGCTGAGACAATGGTACATCCATTGAGGCATATAAAGTACTGACCTGATGTCGGTTTCTTGTAGCAGTCAATCTGGTTTTGCTCGACACCTCTGCATCGTGACAAATACCTTTAAGTGCATGCAAGTCCGTGATATGATTAGGTGATGGTTGGATGTAAGGAAACACATATCCATTGCTCGCCAACACACCTGCTGAAGATCTTGCTTCCAAGCTGGTTAGAACCTCAATTGCCTGTATGCAATCAGCTGGGAAAAGGACAGGAACAAGATGATTGTTTCCTTTGCCTGTCTGGTAAGTAACTTTCAACTTTGTGAGCATGTGTTTCTCAAATTGATCAGTAATTGCAACAGCTTGTGACTTGCTGATGACGGATCTGCCATGGCCTCTTTCCATTCTTCAATGGACAGCCTACATGGTTCACCACCATGTCTTGCATTGAATAGAGTAAGCCTCGCTACCACCACATCACGTAACTTTTTGAAGTTGTACGAGTCCCAAACAATGAGATCATCTTCCATCATGGTTGTTATCACTGACAACATGAAGTTCCGCAGCTTCTTAACGTCTTCCTCGAGGAATTAGGGCTGGTGGTTTTCTGACATTAGCTTCCTGTTTTGGTCTACTTGGTAGTTTGCATCACCAAATAAATAACTGTGGTTTAGTTCAAGAATGGCAACAAACTGGTCTATCTCTTCTGCAGATGCGTCTTGTCCTTCGACCTAATGGGTGGCCTTTACTATTTTACACGATTTCTTCAACAAGTAGTAGATTCCAATCTTCAGGCCTGACTTGAGTTCATTACCATCTCCTGAATATGCTGAAATTGCTTCTGCCAAACAATTAAAGTTTCCGCTCTGAAACATGTCTCTTGCAGTACCTCTTTCCAGGGGTCCTGTGCCATGTATTTATGTTGCTCCTTGAAGCACTGGTACAAAGAAGCCAGCCGCCTCATACTTGACATGACAAATTTTCGAACTTCCTTCCGAACTTCTGTCTTCTCATCCTCTTTTTTCCTGCCATTATCCCACAATATCTTTCCTATGCCAACAATGGCAGGATCACTGCGACAGACTTCACCGACTTCATCCTCTCTGAAACAACAAAGTATGTCGCGCTGAAATTCAGAGATATTCTGATTCATGGGAGCGACCAATGATACAGGGACAGAACATGCTTGCAAACAGCTATCTCCTTGACAATGGACCTTGTGTACTTTGAAAAATTTAGTGGCATAAAACCCCTTACACAAGCCACAGATGACCAATGAGGTTTCAGTGGCAGACCTCCTTTCCATTTCATATTCTGGTTTGTCGACCTGCATCTGTAATTTGTTGGCATGTAGGATTCCTTCTTTCCTCATCAAGGCAAAAGTTTCCTCCATTTCCTGTTTGGGTACTTCAAGGGCCCCTTTAACCTGTTCTTCATCCTTATGGATTAGCTTGATGTGTCTAGTTAGTTTTTCTTTGTAATAGATCCCACAAAAGGGACACTTTCTTGAAGGTTTCTTGTACCCTGGTGATTGTTTCAATTTACCAGCAATGCCGTTTGCCTCTTTGTTAACAGTTTTTGAAGAAGATGCTTCAGACAGCTGTTGGAAGACCTCACTACTGTCCCTATCATCTGACTCACAACTATCTGACACACGTTCCTCAATAGTACACCTTAATGATTTCAGCCTTGGTGTCGTGGCAGTTTTAGCATCCTCTTTCCCTTCCGTTTTATGGCATGAGACCTTCTTTGCGCTATGTCACTTTCGTGGTTAGAGTCTTCATTTTCAGGGTAATGTGTGAGTTCCTTGGCTTCTTCTTGCAAAACATTAGGATATTTAATGGATCAAATGTTCTAAAGAAACATGTCATTCCAATGTTTGATTGACTACACAATTTTTTATCACAGTGAGAAAGTAGTACGTACATAGTAATTTACTACTACCAAACCATTAAAGGTGTTGACATAACAAACGCTGATAAAAATAGAAAAGATGACTGTAAACAAAACAAACGTTGTAAGTCATAACACACCAACACATTAAAGGTTTAGGCCATACAGTACAGTTCACTTCCATTCACATAACATGTCACTAAATGTAAATGAATTGATACAAGGCATGGTGCTTACAATTAAATCCATACCAAATATAAGTTTGTTAAATTTTCCCATCTTGAAATATCATGGTATTTGTCCATGTTTCACTTACAGATATATCATGTTTCCAACCTGGCCAACGCAATGACACACAACTCAACACACATCATCATGGCACAGTTACACTCCTCATTGAACCAAACAGGTTAGTTTGCGATGACTATGAACCAATACAACTACAGGTATCCATGGGAAACATACCATCTTTTCAAAGGTGGTGTCACTGTCTGACCACGTGCTTCCATACATTTGTTGGGTGTAACGTGTGTGTGTATTTAAAGCTACTGTACTTCGCGCATCATCAAAAGTAGCCATTGAAGTTTGAATTTTTATATTGTCATTGCGTATACAGTTATTTACACATGCCTACTGTAATTTTTGTGGACCTGGTTGTTTGCAAACAATGCAAAGAGCCTAGGGTAAATGTTGAATCAGGTTTTGAGGATTTGCGCCTGTGTAGTTGGAACTCCAAAGTTCAAACAGGTCTTTCTACATGCTTAGTGAACTGTGTAGAATTTAGCCAGAGATATGCACACTGTAGGTACAAGGAATTTTGAAGAGTTGGTTGTTGGAATTGTGCTGCAAGGTCAAAGCATAGAGCTACTGTGCTGCGGATTTGTTGAGTAGGGAAAAGGATGGGCTGGGGTACAAACTGGTATTAAGGGCAGAGCGGGCAAAAAGAGGTGTGGGCCTGGTCTCCCCTGTAAACAGCGAAGCTAATGCACTGGGCCATCTGCCCTATATACTGTGTACGACATTCACAAAGAATAGACAGTGATACGATCTCAGCTTTTACAACTACGCTTGTAAAAGTAGGTCATACAATAATTGCTTCTGGTGTTCCATCAGGAGTGGACCTAAGCTTTTTTCGGGACATAAGCTTTTTGGGGGGATTGCGTCCCTGGGACGCAAACTTTTATTCTTTAGTATCATTACTGAGTACTGTGCATCGTTTTCCTGTTGAAACTTAATGAAAATCTGTGTTAGTACTGTACACTGAGAAGAAACACCACAGATTGTGCAGATTTGATTTGATTTACTTTACCATGAAGTTTAATGTATGAAGTAAGAGCACTGTAAAATAACATTCTGCACATATATGCTGATATATTAATAGTTTTTTTTTACTACTTCTGATGATTACTGCACAGAAAACCCATATTTTTCTTCCATTTTCCCAGTTATAAATATCATATTGTTAATTGGTATATATACTGTATATGACAAGTAAGTCTAAACACAGAAGCCACTGTACATCATTGCTATTTTTTTTGGCTTTAAAGGATGCTATTTTTTTTTGCTTTAAAGGATGCTTATTGTGATATGGACTACCATTCCTACACTAAAGCAAACAAACCTGTTTACATCATTACTTGGTGACTTAACCAAGCCACATTTTTTAAAGTTTCTTAAATATAGCAACCTTGGGCCACTTTATAGCAGAACTACTTGTCTTTGCCACTGCAGTTAAAGTTGTTTCATTTCTATTACATTGGCAAGGGATCAAAAGTACCGTAAAATATGTAATTATGAATTGAATTAGATTCATTTTGTCACCGCACATGCTCAACTATCTAGGAAAGTTCATAGTTTGTAAAACAAATTAAGTGATATGTGACTTATATGTTGTTCTGTGCATCTTTCAAATAATTTTTAATGCAGCTTCACAAAGATGAACAAAATTGAAATTGTACCTCAGTGGTTAACGCCGGTGCCTTTCAATCATAAGGTCCCCTGTTCGAGTCACTCCCAGATTAATGTATGTCGTCCAGTTACAGAGTTGTTGACAATTAACAATTCATAATCATGGACGTTAAATATGAATGTAAGAGACTGACTTCGGTCAGCTTGCGGCTTTGATAAGCCAATGAGGCTTCTTCGCGAGTTCCTGCTTGCAGGAGGATCTACATACATACATACCTATGAACTCATCTATAAATTTCAACTGAAATCCTTCGGTGTCTCTTCCTTTAAGACAGGCATCGACAGCTCTCTTCTCCTCTGATTGTTTTGTCTTTCTGCTTCTGCTCATCTAAAAGAAAATTAAAATTTTAGCAAATTACGAAAACCAGTGGCAATATTTAGGTCATATTTGGAAGGCCATTAGTGTTTATGTGACTGTCTGAATTAGTCCTGGAATGAGTAATAAGTTCACGAATGCATGTAAAAAAGGTCAAATTTGATCAACAGTATTATTAGCCTGTAGATGACATTTTGTTAAACTTCCGACCCAATAATAATGCTTTAACTTCATTTATTCTGTAAGTACAGTACTACAGCAGACATGACGAGTAAATGTTTACTATACACTTGGGATCTACTGTACATTATAACTTTTCTATGTAATGAATGGGAACCTACACTGCCAGATGTCTGCAGCTGAAATTAGCAATAGGGTACCTCAGAGCAACTTTGTGATCATTCTTGTCTCTAATACAGTAGAGAAGGGTGTATTCTGGACTAAGCTACTATAGACAACAGTTAGGCTAGCTAGGCCATGTAATTATATAGGTCACTAATCCCTAGAAATTTTTGAAAAATAACTAATGTAGACCAAGGCATAGTAGTAGTTGAGCATTTAAAGTATAATTTGGCAATCCATTAACATGAACTAACATATTATGTATATATCATGAAAACTTAAGCATCTCTTTCAGTACGTTACTTCGCTATTGGATATGTAGACTAGGGGGCTGTGTCATTCCGCCATCAGTACATTCCGCCATAGAAAAAGTGCCATTCCGCCATGTTACCCCGATGGTGGTCAAGCAATATTGTATGGCGGAAAGAGCACATTTATTATAGGTTCACAGTAGGCCTACAGTATATGCACTGTAAAAATATTGCAAAATCCACAAAATCATTCATTCAAATCGAAAATCAGAATCGGCCTTTTTAATAAACAATCAACCTAAATTAAATTGATTTATTCAACCAACTATTATATATTTGAAGACAGTGTATCGACTTAGGATTACTAACTTACAATTAAAACCATTCAATCAACATGTACATTAAATACTGTTCATTCATACTTAGTAAAGATTCCTAAATCCTATTGGTCCATTCAGGTCAGCTGACCGTGGTTAATCCTGTGAGTAACGCACGGTAAAATTACGGGGCATCACTTTAATAAATCTTTGGTTATATGTAACCAATAATGTTTTGTTTTATGATTTTTCCCCCACACAAATGGTAGTGTATGAATGAACGGGGTTAATCAACGGTCTAGTGTGCGTTACTCACATGATTAATGCACTCCGGGTGTTAATGATATCGCTGGATGCACTCGGGCTCCGCCCTCGTGCATCGCTTGCATTATCCCCCGATCGTGCATTAATCCTCTGAGTAATGAACGCTAGACCGTTGATTAACCCCTTATGTATCTATTACCCAATCTTGTCTTATCTACAATTCAGTCATCCAGCCAACCGTCACATTTGAAGACGGTGTACCTATCCTTCCATGCAAATCAATGAAAGTTTCACCAATAAATTCCTGTGTAAAATCGGTAAAAATCCATTCCTAAAATGTACTGTACCTTTCCGACATGGCGGGAAGGATCGAAACCTATGGCGGATAGGTATGGTGGTATGTACCTATGGCGGAATGGCACTGGGACCGTAGACTACAATCACATTAATCATAACAAGTTGATTTTTTTCCCAAATTTTGGCTGTTTATCAAAAGGAAAGTCAGGATAAATATAATGGCCAACACATTGGGTTTCCCATTGCTTTTTTCACTAACAGCCATTACAAAATTAGTTCTCACACTGCATGCACAGGTCCACTTTTAGTCCAACAGCCATAATGAATGTAAACAAAGTGGACGGATTACCAATGTTTCTGCCATCACTTTAAATCTTTTCAAAACAGCCACAATTAGGGGAAAGAAGTCAGCTATCTTATCGGTTTTGCTGAACATAAATACATGTTTAGAACACATGCTGCTTAAATGTAATCCAAAATATCTCTTCTTCAAAACTTGTTTCCTAGGGTAGGCCTATAGGCTATAGCCCACTACTAGTATAGTCAGTATTGCTAATTTCGGAACACTGCCAATTTCGGACACCCCTAAGAAATGCACGATTTCACCATGACAACCTACAGGAAGAGCCAAATTTCACCAAAAAGTACGAAATGACCCGTGTGCAAGTAAATACTTACATATTTGTCAATAAAATGACGGAGATATGAAGTTTGTTATAATTACTGAAAGAGCAACTGCGCCACCAATTTTATCACCAGCGCCACACTGTGGGACCGTGTGTCCGAAATTGGCAATACTCTAGCAAAGAAATACCAGTTCCACAATCACAAGAATCTTCTTGGAATACAACGTGAAAACAGTTTGCAGGAAAGAAAGTTTGGCCGTGTATCGTAATATAACACACTTCTCCCACCATATCAAGTATATTTTCAGGTGATTTATACCAGAAGATATAGTTTTGGGGTGTTTTAAGGCTTAGGTGTCCGGAATTGGAAGTGTCCATGCTACTACTACTGTAGCCTAGTACTACTTACTACTGCTACTACTACCGCCTACTGTACGATATTATCTGTTTATGAAAGAAGGATTCCTTCAGTCAGTGGTCAACAGAGTTGTACCACAATGTTAGTAATAAATTGTAGCCTACGTTAAATATAAGGGTACGGATTCTAAATTAGTACCAAAACAGTTTTACACTACACCTTACCTTAACAACAACCACCGACAAGTGTTTTGATCAGTGTCTAACCCTCTAATTGCTAATACCAAGTATTATTGTGAACAGTAACACGAAAACGAATCGAACCTGTTTGAAGGTAGCGGACATTAAGAGCGGACAAAACGCGCAAACAATAACGAGAGCAGAGCCGTATATATTTAAATATACGGCTCTGAACGAGAGAAGCAATGACCGCCATCTGTTTCTAGCGGACAATATGCCATGGTGAAGGTGCAGCAGTATTCAGAAGTTATTTGTACATACAATTTAAGATTCAATTCATCTCACTAATGAATCGCTTTCAATTAATAGTCTCTTTAGTTATAGAAATAGTTAGGTAGTGCGATACACATCACGGAATAGAGTAATGTCTCTTCTATCGCTCTATTAATGTTTGATATCGCGGTGACATTACTTCTATCTTCGCCAACATTTCGATTGAAAAATAATTCTATTTATGAATGAAATAAATTCCACTACAGCGTCGGGCAGGTCAGGGCAGCTCCTCTGGCTGAGGTTTGGATATTTGTGAACTGCCAAGTTTCAATAGCAGTATTTTCAAAATTTCACCGACGCTGAAAGTCAGTATAGGCCTCAAATTATAGCTCGCTATTATTGCAAGAAGTTTTAAAAATTACTTTCCTGGAGGTCTTTACTCTCCAAATTGTTCTCAGACAGTGTTAAGGAACACGCAAGATGACCGAACGTCCCAGCGAGGAAAATTTCCTCGAAGGTTGTAATAAAAACAGTTTTAGAATCTTGACCAAAGGAGACCATATTTGAATATGGAATTCTCAGTGATTTCAGAGACTGTAGCCTGTCAAGTTTTGCTGAACTAGAGAGGACGGCTGTGACAGTGCCTCCTGTTTGTTTATGGTATGCCTTGAGATTCCTTTAATCCTCCTGTACATTAATCAAGCACTTAAACATTTCAGTATAATGTATGCAAATGGATGGTTTGATATTGTCTGACTTTTTCTTGGGGAGGGGAGGGGAAGGGAGGTAGGGGATGGTGGGGGTGATTAATTCCAATGTTTTTTTTATAAACGGTTAGGCCCTTTATGCAACCTCGAGTCAGAATAAACATAGGAATATGATTGAAATCAATTGTTCTTTTTTGGGGGAATTTCAACATTTCCAGTTACAATTTCCCTTAATTTGGCAGGCCATTATAAAAAAAATGCCTAAATACCTGAATATGACTGAAATCCATTGTTCTTTTTTGGGGGAAATTTCAACATTTTCAGTTACAATTTTCCTTAATTTGGCGGGCCATTATAAAAAAAAATGCCTAAATATTGTTCGGCAGGACATTTTATTTTCCTCCAGTCAAATGAAAAATGCCAGATTTGTAATTGAAAATTAAGGAATTCTGCATAAAACAGTTGCAAACAGCTATATCTTTATTGAAGGAAACTATAGAATATTGAGACTTCCGTCTCTTTCTTTCACACAGATAAATTAACGGAGACAATTTTGGTAGACTTATTTATTTTGCTGTTAGCATGTTTTGTCTAGACCAGGGGTTCCCTAACTGGGATGCATGAACCCCCCCAGGGGGTGCGTGAGTCCATCGCAGGGGGTTCGTCAGACGTTTCTAAAAGTCAAATCTAGTAGAGTACTTTTTGTTGAACTAAAATCTGATATATCTTATAATTTGCTAAACAAAATAAAGGAATCGTGAGACTAACCCATCTCTGCCCAAGTTTGACCAGCTCATCCATCTGTGGACCTTCAATGATTGACTTGATCTTTTGGTTACTGACCTCATCTATCAACAGGGACTAATTTTATCCAGTCTCGCATCATAAAATGATGAAATTCCTAAACAAGTCCCAAGATGTATGGCATTTCATTGCACATGAACCATATATGTATTTTTAAAAAGACAAATAAAAGCCTTCTATTTTATGCTACACAAAATTTGAATACTAAAATTATCTTTGACTATGATTGACTTTGTTCTCGAAGATGTAAAGAGACAGTGTCACCGAATGTTCTGAAACATTGCAGGTTTTAATGGCACAATGAAAAAGTTTATGTTCTCATTTTCTCTTCAAATAATGCAAAGAAAAATGATTAACTGGGCTGTTTCACTATGTGGTATACAGTAGTTGGCCTCACTGAGCAAACCTTCAAGATATATCCCTGTAGAACATTCTTTCAGAAAAAACACGGTACCTAATAGTGTTTAAAACTCATCTATAAATTATCTTTAAATCTCTCATTCTATCACTACCAATAATCTGTATTTAAAACATTCATGACAAGATTGCAGTAATTTACAACAAAATTATGAATATGAAATATATTTGCTAATCATCTCTGTACAACAAGTTGTCTATATTGTTTTGTTTTTCTTTTGTTTAGTCATCTCCGGGTATTACATGCTCACAAAGACCTGTCAACCTTGTAGGTCCACAAAGTGACAACCCAGTTGACCAGATCCAAACCAGTTATATGTGCTCCGCAAGTCAGAAAACCCCTTTTTCATTTCCAAATGAGAAAAAAAAAACTCATTTGGAGCACCAAAGTGCATCTAAGGCCAGGTGAAAATGCAAAATTATTTACAAAATGGAGTGGGTGTTGAAGTGTGCTATATTGCACCAAATTGCATCTGAGGCCACCATTGCATCTGAGGCCACCTGGAAATGCAAAAAAATTCCAATGGGGAGGGGGAACCCGCTCCACTTAGACCCCTCCCCCACTCAAAAGTACCTTCCTACGCCACTGTGTGAAATACCAGACATTTGACCTAATCCTGGAAGTAAACTATACGAACATCACTTTTTCATAGCAAAGATTATGATCAGTACAAAGAGTGAGACCTTTTAACCTTTCTGCATAAACCAATGTTCAACCATCAGGGTATGTTGAAAATGAAGCCTCCTCAAGTCATGAGTTTGAGGTGTAATAAAATAGTCCTTTGATATTTTGATAGATTAATCATGAATTTCTTGGATTCTCTTTGGTACTAAAAGTCCGTCAATTTCAAATGTGCAATCATACAGCCTGACAAGTCAAATTTTACCTTTAAATAGTGTAGACTGTAGCTACTAGTCTTTCCAATAGTGTAGACTGTAGAAAAACAGTCTACTAGTCTTCCAAATAGTGTAGACTAGAAAAACAGTCTACTAGTCTTTCAAATAGTGTAGACTAGAAAAACAGTCTACTAGTCTTTCAAATAGTGTAGACTAGAAGTCTACTAGTCTTTCAAATAGTGTAGACTAGAACACAGTCTACTAGTCTTCAAATAGTGTAGACTAGAAAAACAGTCTACTAGTCTTTCAAATAGTGTAGACTAGAAAAACAGTCTACTAGTCTTTCAAATAGTGTAGACTAGAACACAGTCTACTAGTCTTCAAATAGTGTAGACTAGAAAAACAGTCTTCTGGTCTTACATATAGTGTAGACTGTAGAAAAACAGTCTACTAGTTTTTCAAATAGTGTAGACTAGAAAAACAGTCTACTAGTCTAACATATAGTGTAGATTGTAGAAAAACAGTCTACTAGTCCTTCAAATAGTGTAGACTAGAACAATGGTCTACTGGTCCTTCAAATACTGTAGACTGTAGAAAAACAGTATACTGGTCTTTCCAATAGGTAGACTGTAGAAACTCCATTTACTAGTCTTTCATATACTGTATACTGTACAAAAGCAGTCTACTGGTCTTTCAAAGAGTGTAGACTGTAGAAAACCCCATTTTTTTGTGGACTGTATCCATTTTGTCCACTTTACCAACCCATGATGCCTTTTGATGAATTAACTGAAATCTGTTTAATCGTCCCACATTTTGGGGTGAAACAAACTAGTTTTCTTGATTTGATGATTGAGAACTTTATCATTCAATTGATTTTCATAATTTCATGGATTCTGTTGATAACAAAAATCTCCCATTAACTGTATGTAGGTAAATCAGATTAACTAGTCAAATGTTTATTTTCAAATAGTTTGGAGAATCTTGATATTCGGCTTTATTTGACCTCCTTCCATTTCGTCTAAGCTTTGAAAGGATAAATCGAGCAAAACTTCCCCACATGGCAAGAAAACTCTGTTCCGTGCTACCGGTGCAAGACCATTGAGACCTATCGGTAAATTGCTAGATTACCTTAATCTGATATGATACAATTTCAACAACATCTAAAATAAATATCATATTTTTATGATAAATTAAGGTAATGTCAAAACCCAAGTATCAAATTTAGCTTCACATGTGGTCCATCTTGAGAAATCATTTCAACCGTTCTTCTCCGAATCTACTTGATCCTCAGATGGCTGCTCTTTTACTACCGGCAAGATATCCTCAGGTTTTGGTAAAACTCCATTTGACAGTTGCTTTTTGAGCTGGAGAGAAAACGCCAATTTCGTAAATACTTCAATACAGATAACTAAGGAGAGCATTAATTTATATACATTCTGAGGAAAAAGATTAAAACTTTTGGTAATGACATTTAGCACTGATGACTCTTTGTTTATGCGTCAGGCAGTGAAGTATAGTTTGCTAGTAATTAGCATAAAGTAGGGAGAAATGTTCTGATATGTGCCTGTACCCAGTAAAAGATACAAGGAATTGTTCCTACCAGAAGTGTTCTATCCACGATCATACTGATCTATTGTAGGAGATATTGTAGGTTTAACAAGCCTTAAATTATCTGTTTCTTGAAATTCACCAAACTTCTTAAATCCTGAATTTCACCAAACTTCTTGCAAGAATCCCAAGATTCATATATTGCATACAATATATACTGCAATGCCCCAAAGAGAACATGCAAAGTGTTTTGCTTAGCAATGAAAAGGGCAACTAGCAGATAAATAGGCTAGCCAATTAATGACAATAGCACCAACAGCAACAAACTAGTGACAATTAATTAACATACTGTAGAAATGGTATAATACAGACACTCTGGCACCAAGTATGTAGTATCTTCTAGGGTCGCACAGTGAACATATATGTTACGACAGTCTTTGTTAACAAAACTGCTACTGTGATTTGAGGAAATTTGAATTTTTTATTTGATATATAGTATGCAACACCCTTAGGGTAGTACGTTCTCTATCTATAGCTAGCCAATTTTGAAGAGACTACCAATTGATCCCAATGAACTTACCTACATATTGTCAGAATGTGCACTAAAACACAAAGAGATGGCTTTATTGATTTTACTGCAATCTCTGCTGTTGCTAGAGCTTCTTGTTTTGGATTTAATAATGTCCACTAGCTTCAAACTGGTACCAGAATGCTGTTATATGGTGGTGTCACACATATGCGAGAAAGGAACAGCATTTAATCCTTTGATTTTAGCCAAGTATTGTGTTGCTCTAAGTGGTCAGCAAGATTTATCCATGTATTCCTCCTAATTCTCCAACCTCCCCTCCCCCTGTGCCAACTCCACACCACGGAGTCTTTAGGTAATTCTCGATGACCGATTTCAGCCGATGTGTTTAATCAAGAACATCCTTCTCTCCTCCACTGTGCGTTAAGGTAATTCCCTCTTACCAATTTCAGATGTTTTCTTAAATCAAGAACATCCTTCTCCCTTCCACTGTGCCGGTGTCCCCCCACCCCTCCAGCATTAAGGTAACTCCCACTTACCGATTTTAGATGTTTTCTTAAAACAAGAACAACCTCCTCCACTCCACTGTGCCAGTCTCCCCCCACCCCTCCAGCATTAAGGTAACTCCCACTTACCGATTCTAGCTGTTTTCTTAAATCCACTGTGTCAGTCCCCCGCCCGACCCCACCCCCCAGCATTAAGGTAAATCCCTCTTACCGATTTTAGCTATTGTCTTAAATCAAGAACATTCTTCCCCCCTCTCCACTGTGTCAATCTACCCACCCCCCTGGTATTTACGTCGTTCCTGCTTACCGATTCTAGCAGTTTCTTAAATCCACTGTGCCAGTCCCCCCCCAACCCCCACCCCACCCCCACCTTTGCATTTAGGTCATTCCTGCTTAC
>KN882517.1:116108-128003 GCA_000934455.1 Apostichopus parvimensis | reverse complement strand
GATTTAAATCGATGATATGTAGAAGGAAACTGGTATATGTCGATTTAAATCGGTAGATGTCAATTTCCGCTGTTGGAAACTGGTATAAGTCGAAGGAAACTGGTATATGTCGATTTAAATCGGTATAAGTCGATCTCCCATGATTTGAGACTGATGGCCCGCCATACAATGGCTGTATAGCGAACACACGCCTTACCGATACATAGCAGGGTACTCAGTATGGAGCTCTCGCCCATGTTCGTAGTTTTGTGCATGTTTATACCTTAATCCTTACATCGCTTGCAATTATTTGGAAGTTTATATGATTATTTCCGAAAGAAATGAAGGTTAACTACCAAATGCTTTGCAAATAGAGGCTGATATTGAGTATGTCGTTAGTCTTGTTAATTCCCTTGTCAGTACAGCCTAGTGTACCTTTCTTTTTCACAGAGCTATTTTCCCGTATCTATTTGCTGCACTTCCCCGAGAACGCCTGCGGCAACGCTTTAGATTGTTTGTATCGGACAGATCCTCGGGCATGTAAAGTACAGTGGGCAAGCACATTTGTGGTAGGCAGAAACTGAGTCTGAGGCATGTACAGTTTGCACGCGAGAAAAATAGTATAACTAACGACTTGGCCAAGACTAGTATGTCGTATACTCCCAAATGGAAACGATTAAAATATCGTATAATTTTAGTGGACACGATCTTAGTTAGGTGAAATTAAAGTCATCTACCATTGGTAGTTTGCCCCAAACTGAGCCTGTGGCTGATTCATACTGTGAAAAAAATGACACCACAAACTCAAGCCACACACCTGGAACAGTGAGACCCTTGTCAATCTTCACGCAAGTTTACGCTGGTCAATTTCTCCACCGGCAATTTTACTGGTCATTTTCATGAGAAAGCAATTCAGATGAAAAGTTTTTCTTAAGCCCCAAGTGGTATCTAATAGTATCTTAGTTCTGTAAAAGGTCAAATTGTGTACAAATACAAAGACTCTAATCTTTTGAAAGAGAAAGAAATATTATAACATAAATTACGACAGTCGATTAATTTGTATTGATGATATTAGCCGCCGTTTGTAGGTGATCAGTTATAGCCACCTAAGAATTTGGTTGTGGTAGGTATGCAACAAAGCTGATGGTGCAGCATGTGTCCAGACGTAACAAAATAGGAATTGGGGTAAGATATAGCCTATGACTTTGAATAATGAAGGCCTTAAATTCTGGACATTATATATAGTTTATAGATCATATCGATATAAAGACGAAGTTCCCTGCGTCATGTGGTACCGGCTTGTCGTCTCTATTATAAACAACATCACATTTGAGTCACTGATATATGGATACCTGCGTATGCCTGCCTATAAACGTACTTTTTATACCGTAAACATATATAGTAACGTTAGCTCAGTGTTAGCTAGGAGTGTTAGGTCAGTGGTTATATATAACGCAGATGCCTTCCAATCATAAGGTCCCGGTTCGAGTCACTCCAAGATTAAAGTGTGTCGTCCAGTTACAGAGTTGTTGACAATTGACATATTAAAATATGAATCTAAGAGACTGACTTCGGTCAGCTTGCGGCTTTGATAAGTCAATGAGGCTTCTTCGCGAGTTCGCGTGCAGGAGGATCTAAAATACATACATGCACACATACATATAGTACCGTAGCCATTGGGAGAATGTGAACACGTGCCTCCCCCTTCCCCTACCCCTCCCTTGCTTCTCCCTCCCCTTCCACTCATCCCCACCTCTTCTCCTTCCCTTCTTCTCCCCTAAATGATGTGGAAAGTTGCTTAGTTTTACAACACACGCAATCATAGTCGTATACATAGGAGTCGACGTGATGTAATGATTGCATCATTTTGCAGTCTGTGGGCCTCGCAATGATATTGCGCTCCCGGGAGAAGCATAGAGGGGCTATACAAAAATTATGGGATATGTGACCAGTGAAAAGAGGGGGCCCGGCATTGTCCTCGGGACCGGACCTGACATTCGACGCTCCTACAGTGGAGTGCGCAATGGGTGAAGAAGGGCCGTGGGCCATGGCCCCATCTCGGAACGTCAGTCGGGGCTCAAGGGTGTAGGGAAGTGCATGTGGGTCATGGTCACATCTCAGATCGCCAGTACGTCGCTGGGAAATGGTTCACTCGGTGGATTGTTGCAATCATCCTGGTGAGAATTGGACCCTTGATACGGTTGTATCATCACCCTTACTTTTATGTTATCATTTATAAGTAAACATTGCGTTGAGAATTGCTTATATGGACCTGCTTCATAGTCTAAATATGCACAGTGCATAATTTTATGTCTAAATTTATATTTATCTTTCCGGGGCAGGATCTCCAGACTCCCATCTCATATAGCAGCCGGTTTCAATGATCCAGCTCAGTCCCCATATACTATATAAAGTCCTTCATCCGCCTCTGGACCTATCACAAAAGTTCAGGCTCCAATACCAGTAGGGAGTTATTGATACACAGGTCCCCAGGCGAGTAGCCAAGGGGGGGGGTGGGCGAAGGGGCGACCGCCCAAACTCCCCCCCCCCCCATGAAGCACATTTTTTGTATGTTTTTTTTTATGATATCGCAAGTAATTTCGAAAAAGAAAATGCTAAGATGCAACTAACAAGGCCTGGGAAGTGCCATTTCCAGCAATCTGGGAGGCGTTTACGGCCAAACTTTTCTTGTACCCTTCGCGCCAACAAGTAACGCTACGCTAGATAGTTTGCATACAAGCTTCGCACCTTCCTTGGCAAATTCCTCGCTACGCCCCTGCAGCTCCCCCTCCCCACACACCTTTGATATCCTGTGAACGCCATTGCGCTACTGCACCATATTGTCCCCTAACTGAAGCATATAAAGTTCTTCAAATGAAAAGAAATTATCTTCTCAGTTTTCTAAAATGATTCAAATCATTTGAAAACATCAAACCCGTTCATATATAAGAGACATTGTTGATGACTTAAACTATAACTTTGTTCTTCCGTTCATTGAAATCCTGTCTTACTGAAGTTAATCAACAACGGAGAACTAACCCGGACGATCAATTTGAACAGAGCAAAATATTATTTGGTTCTAGAACGGTACTCTAATCACGGACTCTTGCAATCCTAATCTTACTTGTTAGAATCCCGCTCTAGCTCATTATATCTACGATGTCTTTTGGCAAATTGAGTATAATTTCTTTCCTTTTTTATATTTGTGTAATAAACAGTGGTTTTACGTTGTTTTCATTTTCTTACCAATCTGTTGATTTCTTGTCAAGACATATTCAGAGTTGGCCATCACCGCTTGTAGTTTGATCTACACATTTTGCGTACTTAACAGGCATATTACGCACATAGGACAAAATACATCGGAAACTTACAATGGTTTCGTATTAATAGACGTAACTGAGAACAATGCATATACGTACAGCAGGTACTTTAGAACGGCTGATATGACAGAATAAACACAGCAAGGCATAAATATCAGATATAATTTGTATTATCAAATAAAATCTTTGATTGTGTACATTATAAAACTTGAACTTTGGAACCAGTTAAACTATAGACTGATTCCTACCGATATCTATTTAGCATCCAGGTTCGTATGTTAGAACGTCACATGACCTACACGACGCCATCTTGTCAATTGGATGTTCTTCATTCCTGTTTCCATATGTTCTTTTTTCGTGATTTTCAATCTTTCATTTAAGGATTAAAGGATTCTAGACTTAAATTTTACTCTGGATGATAAACCCACAAAGCGATGATCGTACTGGTAAGTAACGTACAGGAAACAGTAATGGTGTGAAGCTATATATGTACTGATATACTAAACACGTCATTAATAACACAGGCTATGTTAAATTTATGACCACATATTACTGTATATACATGGAGTCTTCAAGGCAGTTTCAATGTATAAGAATTATAATTCATGTCTGTATGATCATATTTCAATGTCGATTTAAATATTTCATTAATTTGAAGGGAATAATTTTAAGCTCATGTTAGTCAAACTCTTATTATGTAAATCCTGATTATTTAATATATCATTCATGAAGCTACAACATATCTCTTCCAATCAGAATATGTGCTATCCTTTCACTTAATTGCTGTCAGACCAGATCATAAATATACTAACAGTGAGTCCTGTCGAAACAGACATTTAGAATTGTACTACTTTACTTTTATAGCAGGCCTTGCGCCTTTATAGGCTTAGGTCCAACTTAAGGAATGAATCGAGATGGCAATCATTTAATAGATTCCTCAAGTTATAGGCTTATTTTCAGCTTGCAATTATATGCATGAGAGAGATGCAATATGTCTTACACTCTATCCGTACGGAACAAGTAGTAAATCATGTGGTAAGAATATGGACCATTGGATCAGTTTTACTCAGATAAATCTAGTGGGAAGTTTATGGGACATGGTATAAGTTAGGCATATATGTGGGACGTAAAGAGAACATTGAATACGTTAAAATAGGCTTATCCGGTAGGAATGTGGTTCTAGTCAGTAAAACCACGGTGAAACATACAGTATTCTTAAACTCTACAAAACTTCCTGATAATTAGGAAGAATATTAAAACAAAAGAATAAGCAGAATAAGTTTAAGAATTTAACTGATTTTTAAGATTTTTTGTTTTATATGATAGCAATCACGTGACTGATATTTTGGCTTTATCAGGGTGACCAGGACGATGCATGGTTAAGGTTATTTTACTAAAATTATTAGAAAAATATAAATCATGTGAGATTTAAACTAATATAGCTTATAAAGGAACCATTAAAATTCTTTTCCTCTGCTCGAGTCTCAGTCGAGCCGCTTAAAGCAACAGTTTAACTTAGGCTAACAATTTTAACCTGGTAGGCTAATACTATACACAAGAGTGTGTTTTGATAACATTCTGTCATCTTTTTCTCTAATTTCATCAAATAAAGGTTACTGAGGGAATAATTACTCAATTTGATTTGATCCCTAACGTTAATATTTCGTCACGTGCGCGCTTTGTAATGCTGCATTATACACATTTTAATGACCAAATTGTAAATGTATAAAGAGAAAACAGATTTTAACCTCACTTTTTGCAATGAACCTTGACTATAGTCAAACGTATGACGTACATTTTTTTCTGATGTAACTATCGATTAGCATCGATAAAATGATAAAAATTAACCCAAACAGATTCTTTAACATGCAAATGAATAACCGTTGTATCTACGATTAAGAGAGAGCCTCGCAATAATTGTGAAGCCCGCCATATAAAACTGACGACCTGTATGTGACATTCTAAAAGGATATATCATGAATATTGATAACAAAACAGAAAGTTGATTTATTTTCAGGGCGGGTTAATATTTGATTACTTCAAAGGTCGATGTTTTGTGTAAACAGTAAACAATAAATAAGGGATAAGGAGGGATTCACTTTGAAGTAATCTTTGTCGAGCCAGAGACCTGTTGGTAAAGTGACTGGTTCTGTTGACTTATAGAATTATACATTGATATATGATAATAGTGTTAAGTTAGTTATGACCATGCATTCTGTATCAATATATATTCAACAGATCATCGCTTTGATAGATAATCATGGATAATATCACTCAACGGAAAAGAAAAGGGGAGACCCAAGTTTATCCCGCCAACCAGTCACGAAAGTTGTTGTGACGTCATAATCGATGGAGCGCCTTACAGTGCAAGGTATGTTGTAACTACATAGTTTTGTATCAGTAACTTAAGCATAAGAAAGCTGATGATTAAAATAAACATTGATAAGGATTTAAGCCTCAGCATTGTGATTACTCTAACAGTGTATGATCGAGAGTTCAACGTGATTTATTTTTATTGTTTTCATTGTTTTGTTTCTATCTTATTAATTTGACCTAACCGATTGGAATTGTTATATGTAGATATGAACGCATATAAGGCGATATAAAATTGCATATAACTCCAATTTAACTGGTATAATTTTGTCGTTCACAGCGACTTCAAACAGATTGCACGCCATAATTGTTTCCAGTTTATATATAAGCACTGACACGCCCCAATTTTATTGATCAAAAAGTAATGTTTACAAATCAATTTTTTTGCCATTTTTTCAGACAAAAAGGCCATACTCATCAGTTCTCTGAAGAGCAGGTATAAACTACAATATGACACAATCCAGCCCATACCGTACGTCAAGGACAGACTATATTGTGTAGACAAGGTATTTGTTGAGGGCGGTACAGAGATCTACATTGTTAAAGGAGCGACGAAGGAGATAGAAGGACCATGGGTACGTGTGGACTCGTACAAAGATATCTTCACAGACCCTCGAATGAAAGCCAAACGGCGCATCATAGAAGCAGAAGCCGGATATGGTAAGTCAACAGTGACCCTACAGCTCGCCTATGATTGGTGCAACGGTGTAAAGGATTCACCTTTTAAAGACGTAGAGATTCTAATTCTTCTCCGGTTGAGGCAGCTGAACAGCAAGATATCTATATATCAAGCAATTAAGCTGTTCTTAGCACCAAACGATCCTCGGATCAAATCTTCTGATATTAAACATATCATTGAAAGCTGTTCTTCTGTTAAGGTACTCCTGGACGGGTATGATGAGTTTCCTGATAGGGACGGAGCTACCGGAAGTGACGTAGGACGTATCATTACCAGCAATCTGTTTGAAGATATTGATGTTACCCTGACAACCAGATATCTTCCGAAGGATTATGACAAATCAAACACAAAATATGTTAGGTTAGTTGGCTTTGACGAAAAAGCACGCGACCAGTACATTCGCAAGGCTGTTACAGGGGAAGACGAAGACAGCGTTGCTAACATTAAGCGCGCTTTGAAAGAAAACCCGGTCCTGGATGACCTATGTCAAGTGCCTCTCTTATTTGTAATGTTTTCTCACATGACCCACGAAAAGACACATCTTCAGAAATTTAAGTCAGTTACCGGTTTCTTTCGCTACATGATTAAATGTTTCCATAGTCACATGAGAAACAAATCACTGGACAAACACGCAAAGGAACACATGAGCGAACATGAAAGTGAACACGAAGAACTGAGTAAAGTAGCATTTGAAGGTCTCTGCGGTGAAAACAAACAGTTATCATGGCGTAAGGATGGACTCTCTACACGACTAGGTCAAGGGTTTTGTCAACATTATATTGCAGTAGGTATCTTGGTAGAGGAAGAAGGGTCTGCTGAGACAAACGAACAGACTTCTGCTACAGACATACAGACAAAGACTGACTTAAGGTTCTACCATCAACTATTCTGTGAATGGTTTGCGTGTTTCAGACTGGTAGAAATTGTAGCTGCTACAAGAAATGCATCTGAGCTGAAGAATGTTCTTGATAAAGTGGATCCATTTAATCTTCAGTACCTCTATAGATTCACCTGTGGGATTAGCCCAGCAGTTGGGAAGAGAGTAATAGAATACTTGAAGAGCAGGAGAGACGGTGATAAGTTTGCCATCCTCTGTATCCTGGAACAAACTGGTGAGGTAGATGGAATCAAGGACACCGTCAGGGATCTGTGTTCAACGACTGTTGCGATCAGGTACGACGAAAGCAAGCTTCTTCAGAGATCCACCATCCAGCTCTTAGAGATTGCATCTAGATTTGATGTAAGTATGTTCATCATATGAAAACAGTTTTGTTACGAAAGTTTCTGTCATCTATACCAATAGAACATGATGTTGATTGATTAAATAAATATAGAAAAAAATCAATATCACAAACATAATTAGAAAAAAATCCACTTCATTAACTAAATTCAGCGACAAACAAATCTAAATAAATGTATATTACATTAAACTACACAGCCCGCCAAGAGAAAGTCACAAATTATCAATGTATTGTTATATGTCAAATAAATCCTTTTTCATTGATGACTGTTTCGTTATGAGATATCATTCAAACCTATAGGAAGTATAAGCAAAGATAGTTCAAGAATTAAGTCTACTGAAATACATGTCTCAGATAATCTAGACAGACAGCGTTCCATTCGTTCGTAAATACACGATTCAGATCTCTAAAATATGTAAAGAAAACCAAACTGTAAACTCCAAAGGGTCCAAGAGTTAATGCCATAAACGCCACAACTGAGAGATTAATGTTCGAATCTACACAGCCTCGTACAACAATTTGCTTTATTCACTTCTCAACATGGCCTTCTACAAAACGTGGAAAGGAACATAAGATTCCATACCGTACCATTCACCGGTTATGTGAAACCTGTATAGAGTTGAAAAGAATGGTTTAAACTGAAATGCTACACAACACTCAATCACAAAGAACAAAGTAACAGTGTAGGTTGATTCCACGATATATTCGAGTTTTCGTATGGATATGTTGAAATTGACGCTGCAGGAAGGTTGATATAGGGTATATAGCTTTAAACATTTCGAAATTAGTGTTTTTTTTTATGTAGGGTGTTCGTATCAACGTAATGGACACTGCATGGCCGTAAATCAGGCTACTGTATACCTTATCAGTTAAAATTTGTCTTAAAGGGTAACTCTAGGCAGAATTTGAAATCTAGGGTAAGCATATCCCTTATAGTATTCTAGGGTACACATATCCTTTATTGTAATCTAGGGTAGACATATTCCTTATTGTAACCCATGGTTGACATATCCCTTATTGTAATAGTGGATATATCCCTTATTTTAATCTAGGGTAGACATATCCCTTATTGTAATCTAGGGTACACATATCCTTTATTGTAATCTAGGGTAGACATATCTCTTATTGTAACCCAGGTAAGACATATCCCTTATTTCAATCTAGGGTAGACATAACCCTTATTGTAATCTAGGGTAGACATACCCCTTATTGTAATCTAGGGTAGACATATCCCTTATTGTAATCTAGGGTACACATATCCTTTATTGGCCATAAAAGTGTTGTTTTCCAATGAGTTTTGAGTTGTATCTGAGGAACTAACAGTCTACAGTAGTAAGGTACATTGTAAGGTCACTTTAATTCATGGAATTTACTTGTTTATTTTTATTCATTTCTATAAATGTAAAAGTGTTATAGACATTCAACCTGGACTGTCAGCAGTGTGTTTTAATGTTCAACAACATTTCCATATAACATTTCAAGTGCCTAACATCATCCTTTAAGTTAGCCTCTGGTTTTACAATAGTCTTATTACTCAATTTGTTCGATGTTTGCTTTTGATTTACAACTAGTACAAACATGACAAACAAATATTTATTTCTTGAATTTCCACATCAAATAATAAATACATATTAAACTGCATCACTTTAAAACTGACACAGTGAATTATGTATTTTACATAAGGAGGTTGGAACAGGGTCACAGAAGTGGTGTTTAGTTGAACATCAGAGGACCCCCTGGTGGAAGAACAGGGGTAGAGTCATATTTATTGTAGTGCACATGCGCGCTACAATATTGGGATTATTCGCCCGCTCAATCATCTACATGGCTGGCTGGTGAATGCTAGCTCAAAATACATTTTTCAAACAATCTCACAATGACTGGTTGGCTACGCAGGTAAAAATCCAGACCCAGATTTGCAAAGATCTGTGGCGGCGAACAGTTAATTCTGCACACGTAAAGAAATATATCTCCTTGTGTAGCATGCTTCTTCAAAACCATACGTAAACTTATCTATTTTGGTTTAATTATTCTCGAATTTAACAAGATAGGTAACAGTTGATCGCATTTGAGTTAAAAACCTCCTGCAAAAAATTTGCAAGCAACAAATGTTAATCGTTATTATCCGCAACGACTCGGTGTTATTTGGTAATCTCGAGCACGAACATCTAGCCCGTTATGTCATGGCATTATATACTACAAAGTCATAGTTAGTTTCCACAGCTAGCGGCTCCGTACGTATATTACGTGTTTTGGATGATGAACCAGGGCCAGGAAATCGACCAAGCAATGTTTTATAGACCGGAGAGTGTTACAGTACTATGAGAGATTAGACCTACGTTGTATTCGTTAGATTAATCGTGCATTAGGCCTTCGGTGTAAATCACTGTATGTTCGTAAAATTTCGCTAACTAGGAGAGGATCACAGAAATTGAAGTAGGGAGAATGTCGTCATGCGACATGTCCTGAAACCACCCATCCAACTGGTGGCGCTTTGCTTGTACGACAATCAGAGCCGTATATATACGGCTCTGACGACAAGAAAGTACCGGCGCGTCATACAAACACTACGTCTTTGACATAACTAAAGTGATAAGTGCCGCATTTGGGTGCCATAAATGTGGCAGTGGACTGTAGTTCACAGGTAATTCTTAGGAAGCGATAGCAAAAGCAATTACATAGGACTCTAATTTATTTACTAGTGTCGTCTGTTCAGCTGCTGTATTGTTATTCACTGGACCCTGGATATATTTAGCCTAGGCCCTAGACCGGCTACAGCTGTCCTTTCGGATGCGATATAACTAAAGGCTAATTTTAAAAATGTTAACACCTCATTTTACATAAAATTGGATCCCTAACGATAGATATACATGCCAGAATAACATGAAATGACGGTTATGATGTCCTGGGGTTATCACTAATAATGCAATAATAGGAAAATAGGCTACTACCCACTTTGCAACATTAACATTAAACTGCATGCACAGCCTAATATGGCAGTATTACACAAAATTAGGTGTGTGTGGGAAGAGGGTGGGGAGGAGTGAGGGTAGTTATTTCACGGCATTTTTTAGGGACAACTAGGCTATGTCTATATTTGAGTAGAGCACTAAAATAATAAAAGCAAAAAAATGTTTGCCATATGCCTCTAAGATACCGGAAATGACACTTTCCAGACATTAAAAGTTGCAAATACACTCCACTTACTCGAGCCATTATAGAGGCGAGAAAAACAGTTTTCAAAGTTGGTTCTTAAATCAGGAGTATAGTACTTACCACTCTGGTATCCATAAAATGTCTCTGTTGTGCAAATTGAACCTACTCTTTCAGAAAAAGCGGGTATAATCAAATTCAGTTTCAAAGTCGAATGCACAATGTATACGTGAAGACTTATAAATGATCTGCTTTTGCCGTACACCACAAAGCGCCCTCAAAAGTTCACTGCTTAAACAAACGGCGATAAACTGCATTCTTCCTAGTTTAATATGACGAGGATACAGTAACGTTAACATGTTGCTCAATTTGACCAATCAGTGTCCAGGACTGGGTATTCTCTGTTACGTCCAGAACATGAGTACGTCGTGTTTAACAACCGTTAATGAGCTTGGTTGTCCGGTTAGTTTGTGATGGTTTTATTAATAATTTCTTCGTTTATATTACAGTCGCATGCTAGCTAGAGTACTTTTAAAAAATATAGCATAGCTTTGGTCTACGTTAAAGGAAAAACGCCGAACTGGTTTATACGTGACCGAAATAACTTCAAAAGGTTTGCAGTAACAAAGACCCATCCATTGAATATCAACTAACGTTCACCTTCACTGCGCTCTACAATGCCACGTATTTGTTTACAAATACAGTTGTTCTAGTTATTTGTAGATGTTATCACATATGCAGACTGGACGTAAAATTTACCTTCCATACACGACATCCGTGTATGTGATTTATGCTGCTTGAGTGTATCAAGGCTGTATCATATGCCGTTTAGATCAACAGAATGAAACTAGTCGATGCTGTTAGCTCCGTAATATTATTTTGTTATTTGTTTTAGAAAAGGCCAATTTATTAGGGAGAAGATATTTTTTATCTTCATGGTCCTTTAAAGCTGCCCTAAAACGTTCATCGGGACGCATCTAGAATATGTTCCTCTTTTCCCAATGAGAAAAAAAAAATACATCTTCGTTATCCATCTTTTTAAAACCAGATGATTTAATACGTAATGGAAGTGAAGCATCTTATCTTCAATCTGAAAAGATATATATTGATATATCGTAATATTGATTATATCAACTAACTATGAAACAAT
>KN882517.1:62770-73160 GCA_000934455.1 Apostichopus parvimensis | reverse complement strand
ATACATTCATAGCTACATGGGTTTTTTACATTTGTGTTATTTCATGAAATTGTAGATAACTACACTTCTTAAAATATTGCATTTTTCTTTCTTTTCATAGGAAGTGTTTGACATAGACCAATATGTAAAGGACCATGAAAGCAACAGAAACTCCACAGCCATTTGTTGTGTGCAGGGGAAGTTGGATAACTCCATCACAAACGTATATCATCATAGAACGAAATGGACTCCCTCAGCAATCACTCATGAAAGCTATTGACGTATGCTTTAAGGCCATGTACATATTTGACATTGAATATCAACCAATGTGTAAGATTGCATGGCAGTTTTTGCAGGTTGTGATCTATGACTTCACTGAGGCAAACATCACAAGTTCCATTCGAAATCTGCGTGCATTCATCGCATCAGATTCAAAGTAGTTCTTTTATTCCTAACTATTCATTGTATTTATATCATGCATTACATCTTGATAGAACAAATTTAAAGTGTAAATACTGTGTAAAAGTACAGATGATTTTTTTTTAACTTCCATTGTTCTATTACTTAGCTTTCATGGCTTGGCGTTCAAGGAATTTGGTTAAGTACAGTATCAGTGAACTTGGTTTCATCATTCATGGTTAAGTGTTTGCCATTTATTTCATACTGAATCAGCCAAAAATAATTTGTTTTAATAGATTATATTCATTAACACCATCACAGTAATGTCTTACAAAATAAGTTAATATTTCGGAAACCTGCACATAGAGTACTAACATGACATGATGGTACCCCTAGCTTTGGTGTAGCATCACAATGATCTAGTCTTAGTTAACCAGTCTCGTTCTAACAAAACTAAAATGTAATTAAACATGTTGAAATATAAGATATGTGTTTCCACCTTTGCTGTGTACAATTGGATTAGTTTTCTATTACTGATAGAAGATTTAATATGGAAATCAGCCTTTGGTCATCTTTTAAAGCTTATCTAGACTTGCGCACAAAACAGTTTCTGATTTTTGATCCTGCGCCCAAAACAGTTTCTGATTCATGATCCACTGTTGATTACATGGGTTTGTAATGCTACCCTGCCCATATTGACATTAAGAACAAACCAGGCAGAGTGTAAAAATAAACACATTTTGATAAACAATGACAGGAGAAGCAATGAGTGGACGAGAGTAGCATGCTACAATAGCAATGAGTGGACGAGAGTAGCATGCTACAATAGCAGTGGGTGGATGAGAGTAGCATGCTACAATAGCAATGGGTGGACGAAAATAGCATGCTACAGTAGCAATGGGTGGACGACAGTAGCATGCTACAATATAGCTGTGGGTGGATGAGAGTAGCATGCTACAATAGCAATGGGTGGATGAGAGTAGCATGCTACAATATAGCAGTGGGTGGAAGAGAGTAGCATGTTACAATAGCAATGAGTGGATGAGAGTAGCATGCTACAATATAGCAGTGGGTGGACGAGAGTAGCATGCTACAATATAGCAGTGGGTGGAAGAGAGTAGCATGCTACAATAGCAATGGGTGGATGAGAGTAGCATGCTACAATAGCAATGGGTGGATGAGAGTAGCATGCTACAATTGCAATGGGTGGACGAAAATAGCATGCTGCAGTAGCAATGGGTGGACGACAGTAGCATGCTACAATATAGCAGTGGGTGGAGGAGAGTAGCATGCTACAATAGCAATGGGTGGATGACAGTAGCATGTTACTATGACAATTGATCGACAATAGTAGCATGCTACAATAGCAAAGTGGGATGTGATAAGTGTATTTTGTCTTTATGATTTTCATCTGTTTTATCTGCTTTAAGTTTGTATTGATATACTGCTTCAAGAAAGAAGTTGTTCAATAAATCATTTTACAATACACTGTGTTGTTAGATCTGTCTTTTTGGTTTGGTGTATGCTATACTTGTTCACAATCATCCAACCTTCCATGTTCATCCCACCTATTTTAAGGTATATCCTTCAACATTTTTGTGTATAGTCATTAAAAAACGTGTCATTGAAATACCTGTATTGATCATCATGAATATATTGATTAACTATCCATTACCCAATAAAGGGAGAAAAGCTGCTTAAATAATGTCGAAATATCGACCAATAAATAGCCCTATGTTGCCCAATTAGGAGTAAAGGATACCCAACCATATGATATGCGTATTCAACATTTCGCCAACAAATGATAAACATTGCCCAACAGGCCAGTTGGGTAATTTCTTAATTACTATTTATGGGTAAAATAATATGCCCAACTATGAGTAAAAACATAACCCAGCGGCAATTGGGCAACAAATGCTCAACAGTTGGTTGGATACATACTTCCCCAGTGTTGGTTAAAAATTGGGCAAAAAAAATGACCAACTTTTTTAGAGTGTAAGCGCTCAGAATATTATTGAATACATTTGCGAGTTGTATAAATTGTTAGCAAACTGCGATATTGCACTGAGGGAGATAACGCCCAGTTATTTAGGAGTAACGTTATTGACCGACTGCTATCATATAACGTTATTTAGTAGCGCTCTGAACTGCGTGACAATGTGTGTACTTTAGTAGAGATCAGTGTTCTGCTGTGATTGGATATATTTCAGTTAGTCCGTAAGTAGGAACATTAGCGAATAGCCTAGGTCAGCTATCAGAAAGATACATTACTGCCATTTAGTCCATCGGCGTTCCGTTTATCGCCGCGTTATACGTTGCGTTATACGCTGCGTGTGGCGCCGCGTTGGACGTTTCATTTGGCGTTGCGATTAGCGCCGCGTTATACGTTACGTTCTGCGCTGCGTTGGGCGCCGCGTTGTTCGTTGCGTTATACGCTGCGTGTGGCGCCGCGTTGGACGTTTCGTTGGGTGTTGCGTTTATTGCCGTGTTCTACGCTGCGTTCAGACGCCGCGTTGAGGAATTGCGTTAACAGTTACTTTCAGCGTAATCAAGGATAAGTGTAAGAATATTTAATGAACATAGTAAGAAGACGTAAGTCTGAATAAACGATACCACTGTGCCACGAGCACTTTAGCATCTTTTCCATTGTCATCTTTTTGTCGAAATTCTCTTTCGCCAACCCCATCATTAAAGACTGCCCCATCAGACAGGGAAGTGACGTTACACTATCAATATACATACTGTTTATCGATTCGATACAGTTTCACATCGGTATTATATACTTGATGAGGTAACGATGTATACTTTACTCCCTATAACGCGTAGTATCTGTCGCAGTTTGAACTTAACATTTTCTTTGAATTTCGCTGAGATGCTAAAATGTCCTAGATTCAATATGTTTGAGTAAGGCAGCTTACTGTGTTTCTTAGAGTATCCATTGACCTTGCAAGTAGTAGTTAATAGAGCACTTCAGAGTAGATACAATTCAATTAGTCTTCATCGGTCAACGAGTAAATTCCCAAAAATATCAATTATGTTTTTTTATTGAATGTTCAATGTTCTTACTCATTAAATAAATATGATGCTCAAGAGAAAGTTTCCATCCTTCCCTTGGATCAAGTAAATTGCCATTGATGAACCTATGTTGCAGGCCATGGTAGTCTATTATGAAAAAGAAGTTATTGTGGTTATTCAAACTAGATACGTGTTTCTTGAGTTAAGTGGAAATGAGCATTGGTCATATCGTCACCAGAATTGTTACTGAATCATAACCGTAAAACTAGGGACCTGCTTTTAGTTACAGCAGGTGGGTACTTCTTGACCGGTAAAGCGGTCGGTTATTAATAGAGTGCGCACTGCAATTATGATAAGATCGTAAGATCGGCTACGATAGCCTAGGCTCGCATTCAAATTCAGTAATCAGAAGATGTAAACAAACAGAAACAAAAGGGACGTTACAATGATCTGTTCTATTTTAAATCAACAATTGATTGTTCGGTTTTGTTCGTGTTGTAGTTTTATCACGGCCTTATTGATGATCTGAAAGACAAACCACGACACAAAACATAATTTATATTGATATGGTATCTTCATTAATATTTGTTTGCACGTAAGTGTTGTTTGTCTCCATTAACACTTCTGTTGATAACAGACTTTAATGTAGGTTTCTTAAAACTTCTCAGAAATATGGACAGCGTTATTGTTCAATGTTACAATTGTGCATGTCAAGTCATAACAACACGATGTTAGATTATACATACCTTAGTCCTCCATATAAGGTACAAGTAGAGAGATTGATGTATTTAGTCTTAATACAGTTGAAAACAAACATACCTAAGAAAGTGACTGGAAACAAGAAATATTTATCTTAGTTTACACAACTGACATACTCTAAGGCCATTGGAAATGTGATCACGTGATTATGACGATGATTTGTCTAGGCTTGTAGCTCTATAAATCAAAATACTACAAATACTATTTATTCTATTATCAACATTTAATTTATTGGCTTTTATGATCTCTGATGACGTCACTGATGTTGAGTGTTCTCTGATCAGTTCATCGTCTCATGGATGATTGTTCTTGATCTGAGCATCGAATACTCGACTACCATGATTTTTTTCCTTAATTTAGTTCAATATTCACTCCTATTTGAGTTGTTTCACATGTGTTATGTAGGATAAGTGTACAACTGATCAGTTATGCTAATGAGATGACAACAATGCTAACATGATTGGTTATGTAACTAAGATGATAATGGCTGTAAACTGATCAGGTATAAAACCGAGATGATAATGATAGTAAACTGATCGGTAATCTTACTGAGATATAAGGATTGTAAACTGATCAGATATATTACTGAGATGATAATCATAGTAAACTGATAAGATCAAACTTAAGAAATCAACCAGATTGATTTCTCAGCTGATATGAAGGTATCATCGAGGGCCAACATAAATCCGGTGAATATAATGTTTATGATCTCATTCCAGCCCCCCCCCCCCCCCACAAAGAAAAAGGAGAGAGATTTAAATTGCACTTACATTTTCATAAATTTCGTCCAATTTCGTTCATCAGTACGGACCGTTCAAATTCATGGTTATCGTCGCCTGAATCTACAGACCGGTCTATGGCAGGTAAGAGATTGTGCACATTTCTTACAGCTATTGCTCATTATGCATTCTGGTTAGCTTATTTGAGCTAAGCTGCCCTCTGTATTACCTTACAATTAAAAATAAAATAAAAACTATTGACAACATAATCGGTAAAATGCAATTAGTTGATGGTAGCATTTGAAATAAATTGTGATAAACAGAAAGAACTTAAAACAACATGAATTTACAGACATCTTCTTGCTCCTGCTCCCAAACGTCGGATTTCTTTTATTATTGTTGCCTTTTCTACCTGAATGTCACCCCGTGTGTCCCTTATTACCCAACCTTAAATGTGTTTTATTATTCAAGATATTCTCTCACAGGTATATATAAAGGCACATTACTGGCTTGCAGAAACGAGACACACATGCAAATGTGTTATTAAATCAGGATTGTATGAATATTTTACTAACATTGAAGAAAAAAGCCTTCTTCATCAGAAAATAGTGAATATTTATCTACTATATATATATACTGAAAAGATAACACAATCAAATTATTTACAGACTACTCGATTGTTGAAGGATAACACAGTTTTAAAGTTAGTTACGTGGTGTCCATTTCACCCTCAAAGAGATGAAATGTAATCCTTTAAGAAAGACTTATGTACTTGGGGTTAACTTTTCTTTTGTTTCTTCTACCACTGTCAAATCAAATTTGAATAAAGGCAACAAGGTCACTTTTCATGTATTAATTAGATTTTAAAATATTTGATAATTGGACAACGAAACTAACGTTAAATAGAACAACTTCAGGTATTCAATTGGAAACACTTTTTCTTCATATTATCCCCGTTGTTTCTTCATCAAAATGTGATTTAGCCTAATGTATTTTCAAATCAGAAATGCCTTAAATAATACACTTCGTACAAAACATGAAAAACTGGGAATCCAGCTATATACTACAATACTGTATCCTTATAAACTAAATGAGAATATTTGAATAGTTCAGTAAGATTAAAGTATATGGACAAATTACTCTTATTGTGTTTTCTCAAACTCATTTCGAGACAGCCGTCACTACATGTAAACATACAGCAATGAGTGAAGGATACTAAATTCTAGTAGTTTCAGCTTGTTAAGATGCAACGTGATCTTTTGCGACGTTCAGAGAAAAGCGGAATTCAGATCGCCGTGTAAGAAAGAAGAACAATTGAGAGATTAGAACAGGGAATGGGGCGAGGGAGGGGGGGGGGTGGAGGAGCAAGCAATGTGCGAGCACAATGCGAGCATTGTTTCATGAATCTTATTCAGCCCATCCAATGATTATTTTTATATTGAAACACTCGTACAACTTCCATATCAGTGAGATTATCAGTGAGATAGTATTACAAATATTGTAAAGATACATATAAAAGGTTTCTTTTTGACATGTTTGTTATATATATGTCAATCATTTTTGACATATACCGTCTAATTATGTTGAGGGGTTATGAAAGTACGAAGCTCTAGAGAGGACACGGTAGAAAAAATACGTACGTACGTACGTAATAATAATACGGATACGCAATAATTATCACGTACGTACGTAATAATACTACTTACGCATGTAAAAATAGCCTATCACGTACGTACGTGATATTTATTACGTACGTACGTTATAATTACTACGAACGTACGTAATAATTATCACGTACGGACGTGATAATATTTTGTGCGTACGCAGTATTATTACGTACGTACGTAATGTTGCGTTGACAGCCATACTCCTGATTTATGTTGTAACAGACCATTTAACGGACCCTGTATCTTACTGTACTAGCTCCCTGGTTTTAAATAGACATGGACATGGATATTTTTTAAATTGTTTTTTTTTTGGTGTGAGACGTGGGTCTTTCATGCATGATTTTAACACTAATATATATATTACTTTAAATTGTTGGTCTTGATCAAGTAATATGCTCAAGTAATATGCTAATCAAATTAAATTTAACTATCACTATGGTATTTTGCGAGTGGTCAAATGCACATAATGTTAACTTGGTTTCTATACTTTCGTAATATTTAACTCAAATAAAGTTGAGAATTAAATCACTGGGTAGACGTTTGAATAAAATTAAATAAAGCTTCATGTTACGTTATAGGTTATATCTTATGGTTTTATAATATGCACACATAACTGGATAGCCCTGCAACTAATTATTCAGAGATGTAGTTATGTTGTTACAACCAATGACTGCTACTTACTAGTGAGTTATTTATCGTTTAATCAAATTCAGACAATATTGTGTTCCACAAATTAATTGTCATGTTTTATTTGTTTGTTTCCAAACCATTAAAATCCATGCCTACTCTCATTTAACCAGCTGGTGTGATTTTGTTGAAATAAAGTAACATTTTGTTTTCGAGGTCCTTATCTTTCCTTTTACGGCTTTAAGTTTGTTACCAGCAGATTGTAGAAGAAACAACACAAATATCCATGATGGTATTCTTCCTTTGGAATTAAATCTTGCTAATAAATTAACTTTGTTCCTTAGAATTCTTCAGAGGATTTGAAGGATCACTTATTTATCCATATTAGTGTATACGTGATTGACATAAGTTTATGGGTCCAGCAGGCTTAGATCTGGTTTTTATTTGAAACCAATAAACTCTAGTATATCTTTTTTAATGGTATTGCTTGCCATGATCTTGGTATTTGTATATATGAAGGGAAGAGGGGCTATTTTCATTATTGACATTGCAAGTGTTCCGATCTAATACTCTTTCTATTTTTCCTTTTTTTAGAGGGGAGGGAAGGAGGGGGGTGGTGATTATTGCATTCGTGTTAAATGAAAATAAATTAGAAAATAGAAAGAAACTGTAGTTGTATGTGCAGCTCTACTAACCCGCTTTGTTGTTCTGTTGTACGGATACCATGGGAACCAAAACATATGCAATCACTTGATAAAATATAAATATAAGACACACATTCGTATTATTTCCCTCGTGTTTTGAACAGACACAAACTTACATACATTAGACGATTTTTAAGGAGTCAGGATCCGGGATGGCGGTTGGGGGAGGAGTTGGAGTGAAGTTGTTCCAACTACGGTATACTCGGTAACTGGTAATCTGATTTAAATACTCATAATTTGTCATCGACTAATTGTTTATTGTATCTTGATAATTATCTTCAATTGTTAAGGATATTATATTGCAACACATGTACCTTCCAGCCTCATTCACTGCATATCATTAGTGTCTAGGATTGGGTGGTGGGTTGAGGGCGCCAAATAATACAGGAACAACTCACGTAAACTTTTGTATTACGGTTTTTTAAACGTAGAAACAAACTGATAAAAATCTGGATGTGAACAGAAATACATATCTTAAAAATTTATTTTTGTAATAACATTCTGTAAGTAAATCATGAGCATTGATATGATAATTAACAACCGAGCATATCATTTCAACGTTGAGTAGAACACTAATAGCGTGTATGACTTTGAAACAACATAATTGACATAACCGACGCTGCTTAATGTTTCCAACATACCACTATACATCCTCGTGAAATCATTGGTATTATTATTCTGAAACAAAACTTAGCTGTAGTAAAAATGAATGACAGTAACAAATATCTTAATCAAATGATGTCTTCACCTAAAGAAATGTACTGAACATATCCCGCTTTAACTTCACCGTATCGATGTACATTAATATAAAACCGTAGAATTTTGTCAATCATGTTGCACCGTTCTTGTTTATGTTAATATAATGTCGCGGCAAATGTGCATCATGGCACATACAACAGTCGTAAGAACAGTCCGTTTAGCCGACCCTGTAGCTTACTGTAGCTGCCCTTGTATATTTTTCTTTGTAGCAGGCTCCTTGGTTTTCACTGGTTATAGTGATATTTTCGTTTTCTCCGGTGTTAGGAGAAGTTGGTCTTCCATTAACTAAAGCTGCCTAATATGTCATAAGTTGTGAATTGACCGAACCGTGCAATATTCGCAGAATAATTGGATACCCTGCAACTAAGATATCTAGATATGTTGTCACAATCACGTGACTGCTCCTAATCAATTAGTTATTTATCGTTGATCCAGATTTAGACTATTTGTGTCCCACACATTTAGTGTCATGTATATTTGTTTATTAAAAATCTTACTTTAATCTTCCCTGGTGGACTGAAGTAACAGTATGTTTTCAAGTCCTTCTCATTCCTTTCACAGTCAAGTTTACATTCCAGCAGATTATAGCAAAAACAGCACAAAGTACAGAAATTGTAAAAGTCCACTTTTGCTACTCTTTATTCTAAGTTCAATCTTACTCAATTATTAACTCAATCTTACTCAATTATTAACTCAAATTTATCAAGGTCAATCAATGTTCCTGCGACGGTTCCACCTACACTAATGTATATAAGACATGTAATACCTGTAGTTTCTAGGTCAGAAATCAGGAGGAACTGGTAATGTAACGAATGGTGACCGATGCAAAGCAGTGCGATGTAACTTTGTTCTTTGTATGGTTTAAAATCATATCAGAAACTGGTTTTCATTACCTATCATTTGTGTTTGGAGTGCATATGTAAACGACATTGCTTGTGAACATCAGACTCACCGTTATCCATAGAGCATATGATGGACATTTTGGTGATTGATATAAATAAAGGAAGATGTGAAACGTTCATTGATACCGGTAACATGAAAGAAAATTGAAGACTGTTTTGAAAATTGTGAAAATATTATGTTCGTGATTTGGAATTAACTGTAGAAGAAGATCTTGCAAAAATATATTTGTAGTGGCACCAGATTTGCTCTGTGGAGTAAAACATTACCGATGTTTCGGTTGAGCTGTGATTAAATCACTTCTCACGCTCATTTACACAACGATACCATAATACCAGTTAGATTGTGAGGGCAATTATATTACTGCATCGTTCTGTTGTCTAGATACCATGGTAACCAAAGAACTGGACACGTAATTTGTGTCGCTGTATACGTACACATTGTTCAAAAGATCACCCACATGAATCTGCGTGTTTTCAAGATAATGTGTCACGGATATAAAGATTCTAAGCCTTTGCCGTATATATTGCTGTCTGCATTTTGTTAAAAGCATCTTAGATGTACAGTAGACTCTCCTTTGTAGACAAGACTAACTTAACGAATGTAAAATTAACATAGCCATTTTCGGTTACATGATCAACTTAATCGACATCAAATAGCACTTAACAGTTTTCATCAGTTTAATAAATTATTATAACTTTGATAGATGCTTGAACTCATGTGAAATCTGGTTGTTTTTAAACCATCATCGGAACATAATCAGACCTATTACATATGTCACAACCTCTGTACATACTAGCTTCACCTTCTTATACATGTAAGAATTGGGGCTGAAGTTGTTTCTATTCTCATCGCCTGCTGA
>KN882517.1:40774-55258 GCA_000934455.1 Apostichopus parvimensis | reverse complement strand
TATAAAACTGGAATTGTCTGAGAGTATCCATCGCATTTTGTAATGACGTCTTAATATAACTTAATAAAACAAAAAGCTATAACTGACATATCAACCTGAAGAGACTAAAATAATTTGTTTTCCTTTAAACATTTGACTAATCTGATTCTTCTATATTGTATACCAGACAGTGGGAGCATATTAATACTAAATCACAAGTACTATGTTGCCGCTATATGGAAGAGTATTGAGTACATAAGGTTAAGTGTAAGAATGAATTGAATGGTGCAGAAGTATTGTCTTCATATGTTATAGTCAAATAAAACAAATT
This sequence comes from Apostichopus parvimensis, assembly GCA_000934455.1. Lineage (NCBI taxonomy): Eukaryota > Metazoa > Echinodermata > Holothuroidea > Aspidochirotida > Stichopodidae > Apostichopus > Apostichopus parvimensis. The sequence continues at coordinate 54,948 of KN882517.1, read as the reverse complement.
GGGTTGTAGTTCTCCTTCCATAGCTAATCATGTTTTCTGTAAATTCACCTTTATAATAAGCTTAATTTTTGGAATGTTCCCTTTGATGCTAAATTCATGGTGACTCCTCTGTTCAGTCATAAATGTTAATGTTACTTTTAACTTGATATGAACAACATTACACCACTGAATGGCATCCAATTTTATGTAGCGGGTGATCCCTTTTATTATGTGTAGCATGGATCTCCGTTAGTATGTGTAGCAGGTGATGCCTGTTATTATGTGTAGCAGGGATCTCCGTTAGTATGTGTAGCAGGTGATGCCTGTTATTTTGTATAGCAGGGATCTCCGTTAGTATGTGTAGCAGGTGATGACTGTTATTATGTGTGTAGCATGGATCTCCGTTAGTATGTGTAGCAGGTGATGCCTGTTATTATGTGTAGCATGGATCTCCGTTAGTATGTGTAGCAGGTGATGCCTGTTATTATGTGTAGCATGGATCTCCGTTATTATGTGTAGCAGGTGATGCATGTTATTATGTGTAGCAGGGATCTCCTTCAGTCTATGTAGCAGGTGATGCCTGTTATTATGTGTATAGCGTGTGTAGCATGTGATGCCTGTTATTATGTGTAGCATGGATCTCCTTCAGTCTATGTATCAGGTGATGCCTGTTATTATGTGTATAGCGTGTGTAGCATGTGATGCCTGTTATTTTGTGTAGCAGGGATCTCCGTTAGTATGTGTAGCAGGTGATGACTGTTATTATGTGTGTAGCATGGATTTCCGTTAGTATGTGTAGCAGGTGATGCCTGTTATTATGTGTAGCAGGGATCTCCGTTAGTATGTGTAGCAGGTGATGACTGTTGTTATGTGTAGCTTGGATCTCCTTCAGTCTATGTAGCAGGTGATGCCTGTTATTATGTGTAGCATGGATCTCCTTCAGTCTATGTAGCAGGTGATGCCTGTTATTATGTGTAGCATGGATCTCCGTTAGTATGTGTAGCAGGTGATATATGTTGTTATTAACTGCAACAGTTTGTCGAGGTGAAACACTTTTAAACAGTAATAATTTGTTTCTTTCTAGGTTACGTATTGGAACTAGAGTTATCTCCACGAGGAACAGCAGACTGTCTAACGTGTACTCTTCCAGAGAGAGAGAGAGACAGAGATGGATAGAGAGAGACAGTTGGACAGAGAAAGGGAGAGATATGGGGGGGGGGTGGAGAGACAGAGAGCAGATAGACTGACATTCTTCTCAGTAATGTCTCTGGAGATGCCATAGCAGACTGTTTTATTTAGTTAACCAATCAATACTCATAAGCTAAATTGGCCGGTCGACCTCCTCAAAGATTATACCCATTATGAGGTTCACAACACTTAATAATATTATTCTGACGTCTGTCATCTTCAGTCAGCTGGTTTGCAGAACGACCAGACCATTTGGTTAAGTTGTCGATCCAACGCATATGTGGACGGCCTGGATTGCGTTTTCAGACGTAAGGTAAACCATACATTACAGCAGAAGTTAGACCTTCACATCGCACTGACTGTCCGCACCACTTAGCTTTTAAAGACGTTGAAGAACATTTCCAGAAGAGAACAACCAACTTCACGCAATCTTTGTATTCAACTCATCATTTATAATTGGTTAACCGTGTTTCCCGTTTGATTATTTTAAAGGAAATATTAATGTAGAAGTAGAAAGTAATTATAATATCATACATATGTTACGTAATGTAATACCATACTGATGTTACGTAATGGTAATACCATACCGATGTTACATAATGGTAACACCATACTGATGTTACGTAATGGTAATACCATACTGATGTTACGTAATGGTAATACCATACTGATGTTACGTAATGGTAATACCATACTGATTTAACTTAATGGTACAACCATACTGATATTACTTAATTGTAATACCATACTGATGTTACGTAATAGTAATACCATACTGATGTTACGTAATGGTAATACCATACTGATGTTACGTAATGGTAATACCATACCGATGTTACATAATGGTAACACCATACTGATGTTACGTAATGGTAATACCATACTGATGTTACGTAATGGTAATACCATACTGATCATAATTAATGTTAATACCATACTGACGTTACTTAATGTTAATACCGTATTTGTACGACCATACTGATTTAACTTAATGGTACAACCATACTGATATTACTTAATTGTAATACAATACTGATGTTACGTAATGGTAAGACCATACTGATGTTACGTAATGATCATACCAAACTGATGTTACGTAACGATAATACCATACCGATGTTACGTAATGGTAATGCCATACTGATGTTACGTAAGGGTAACACCAAATCCTTCTGAAATCAGAGGCAATGAGTGTTATTCTTGTCTCAGTTCTTTAATGTTTCTGTTTTTTACGATGAATGTAAAGCCAATCGTTAAACCACTCTTTACGCTAACACCAGATAATAGAAATGCCGAGTTGACACAAGATTCTGGAAATTACAAGTTGACCCAAAATACACAAATTTGTGGTAAAATCAAATGTACGTGACAATTTTGTTTTTAAATGTTATTATGTATTAGTATCATTAATTATTCATTCTAATATCTTGACTTATTCAACATCTATTATCAGTTCATGTTTTGCTCTTTTTTCAGTCTTGTTAGGCTATCTCGAGATGCTTTACTTTTCTTCTATGTCGTTCATTTCCAATTTTATGTGAAAATACTAGATATAATATAGGTAGGGGATGTAATCCTGTTCGAGATGGACGGAATGCAGATCCTGCAGGTAGGAAAAATGTGGGGGGAACCGTTAAATATATGAAAGTGGATACAATTTAATACGGTAGGCATAAGAACAGACAGTTACCTTCAACATTCGGAAGCAGAAAAAAATCAAAAAACAAACAGAGAAAATATGAGACGACAGAAAGCTTGACCTCCGCCCAAGACCTGGGATCACCCTCCCCGGGAGAATCCACCTAAATTAGAGTCCACCCGGTGACTGTGCTGTACCTTGCGGACGCAGTCACTCTGTCCACCGAATTCCTAATCTAGAAGGCCTCTTACCCCTCACCAGAGCCAAGGCCTCCTCCCAGCTAATAAAGTCGAGCTTGTCAAGGGGAACTTTGAATTTATATATCCCAATCGATTGGTCCCACCTAACTAACTTTAAGTTAGAAAACCAATTTGTCATATTTTTATCTACCGTTTTCAGCGTCTAAGACGGATCAGAATAATCACTTTGGAATCCGTGAGCCTTGGTGTGGGAAGGGGGATGGATGGGGATTGATGTGTCTTCAAATCAAAATTAACTTCGAAACGATTAAAAAATATTTAGTTTTTTTACTGTTTGCATTTTTTTCAAAACGTAATCTTATTGAAAATTCTTTGTATCTATCATAGGTCAACAATTGCATGTTACACTATAATTGATCTGTTATATCGAATTTGTCTTCCTGAAGAAAACAAAATGGAGGACTATTTGGTGTATATCGAACTTCAAGACATTTCCAATTAACATGACGTTATTTACTTAGGTTTCTTTTTCTTATTTAGCTTAAATATTTCCTGTAACAGTTTTTTGTTACAAGTAATGACAGTTTATGCATCATTTACATTCACTTACAGCTACCAGTTTTAATTTTAATGTTTTAATTGTTTTTATTTGTTTTTGTTAGGGGGGGGTGCTTTGCGCATTTTTGTAATTGCTATTGCTTTGTTTATTTTTCAATGTTCATTCTGTAATATATGGACTTTAAAGCCCACTGTAAACATGATATGTGGTATGGTTTACGATGACGTGTATATTACGTAATATAATGATCATAACATAACATTAATATTTTGTACTTAATCAGTTAATTTAAAGATAATGATTGGCTTTGTATTTTACTCTCCTTTATTTTATCACTGCGCGAGCTAGACCTTTATATTCATGTATACTTTAGTTATGTATCTTCCCTTTAGTTCAATTACAGCCGATAAAAGACAATTCAGTGACGTGCCTGTTACGTCATTCAATAATAATTCGAACAAGATAATGACAATCTGAACATTTTGTGTACTGAGCTTGAAATCCATGATCGTACTTTTATATATGGTAGGTCTTGTAGTTTACTCATGGCTGAGACCAATAGTTGTTCAACAATTCACTCGAAACATTTGATCATAGTTTTTATAGTTACAAATTATTTCAGAATATTTTAAGCAATGTAAGAATTTCATGAAAATATCGTTATTTTGTTGTAACCACGTCTTTGCAGTTTCTTATGTTTGGCTTAAAATGCCCAAGCTTTAAGACTCTTGCAAGCAAACAAACAGGTCCTTTCATGTTATTCCCTCGTTGTGCACATATTATTGTAACCATTTCTGGGGTAATCTTCCACTAGCAAATTGCTAAGAAAGGAAAATTTAAAATTAACTCTAAATCTCCTTTCATGAAAAGTTGTTTACTTTGTATATATTATATCCGATATAACACATTGTTGATAAATGTTTCCGTAATTTGCGATCTTTCTATTGGTCTTTCTTTATTCCCTTTTGGTTATATTTTGCTTTCTTTTACCGTTTTTACCATTCATGTGATGAAACAAAGGTAATGAGTAATCTGTTTGTATAATGAACATAAGTAATGTGAAAGAATATAGTTGGTTAGCCTTACAGTTTGTATTCGATAAGCTGTTTCACGTGATTAACTTAGAAAAGTCAATATTTGCTAATCGTTCCGTCATCCTACTAGAGAGTATTAACACGGACTTTACACTATGTTTCGTTGTTTTCGTTTCAAAACACCTTACTTTGTACCTGTCATACATAACAACATGTCCTCGTTTTGTCAACAAAAAAAAAACATATTAAGTTTGTTGCAGTCTGGTATCCATTTTTTAACTTAAATGTACCAAATTGATATGTAACTTGTGACTACAAAAAACATCAGAAATAAGTTTGATTTGACAATTTTTACTCTAATTTTTTATTGTATGAATTATATGGTGATTTGAAAGGCCAAGATGTAGACCTACTGTGTCAGTACAGCACGACATCAGAATCAAAATTGTATATTGTTTTCGAGTTTCAGACTTTCAGGAAGTAGTCGAGTTGTTGCTTTGCAATAAACTTGACAACACATCAAACAAATGACTTTGTTGAGTTGATAAGTCACGCTGACCTGTAAAATCTTGGATAAAGAAATGTCAAAACTACGTCAATTTAGACTTGCACTCACATGACACCTTGACAATAAATATCAAATTGTTTGAATGTCGTGTTATATACTAAAGCAGTAAGTCTGTAACTTGTTTGTCCCTTCAGAACCGCCGTGAAATCGCGATATCGACTAAAAAAAATATTAAAAAAATCAAAGATTTTGTGACCCGTTTCCTTTCTTCGTCTGCTTTCTGTATTCTACTACAATGTTAGTGTTAGCACATGTACTAACTTGAAGATGTTATCTAAATGTTTGTAATGGCAACCAAGCTTGGAGTTTCCTTGAAGGTTCTGTTAAGTCTATACACAAACGTCAATGTATTTGTAGCCAAGTGTCTTCAATCTTGTTACGTGGAGCAGGCTCCTGCGATTATTTCCTAAGTTTTATCCTCGGTATTTGTTTCATGAAAAAATAGATCCCTGATTTGAGGATGCATAACATTTGTATTGTGTGGCCCTATATATATACTTCCATGAGCCTTCTGGACTGTTTGGCGTTCCATGTAAATGCAAGCACACATGGATATGTGATGTAACAATTGAGATTGTTGAGGTCATCTTCAACGTCATATTCCCTTAAACTGTAACCAGATGAATTTGTATATTTGTTATCTTGATTTGGGGGTTAATTACGACCAGTGCGAAAGCACACTATGTTACAGTTTCGACATTTTAATGTATAATCAACCAAGCTTATTTTGTAAACATAACCCGGTAAAATTGTTTCGAACAGCATACTTTCAAGAAATGGACGGCGTTTGATAACATAGTATTCCCCTCCTGCATTCAAATGACCTATGTTAAAGTTTTTGTTTGTAAAACCTGGTATTATACAACAGACCAACTGGTTTATCAGTTGATGTCGTTTCGCTTGGTTACAAGCCATTCCACACACGAAGCGTACGTTTTTAGCGCAAACCCTTACCTACCCCAGGGCCGTGCCAAATGATGCCAAACAACGTTTAAATTGATAAATATCATAGTTTAGATCAGGGCCAACTTTGAGAGACATTAAACCACTGAAAAATAGCAATTTGCTCGACGGATCTTCCCTCTTCTGATCACCCCTACATTTTGCTTTTTAACATATCATGGATTTTATTTTAATGCAGTAAAAGTTCAGAAGTGGTCTTGAAATGTTTACCAATTTCACCTGACGTCAGGTGACCTTCGACAGAAATATCGTGAAGCCGGTTGACATTCAGCTGTCACCGAATATGATTATGGTCAAGTTATGTCAGTTAAAATATAACTTGGTGTAATTCAAACCAAGATAAACTCTGATAAGCAGTGTGTAACTGCTTCAAAGACTTGTTTTATTTTTAATTCAAACGCAGAACATTTAGTGTATGGTACTGTATCGTTTCATCGTTATGATTGTAGTAAATGGCTTATTTCATTCTTCATGGTGTGATTTTGTGGTCTGCAGTAAAAGAGATATATCGTCTCGTAAACAGCATCCTAAGCAGGAGATACTTTGGCAGATTGATACAAAGTTCAATGATGGGTTTATGACTCTTCCTATATAAACTTGTTAAGTGTTCAAATAGTGATAATAATCGGTAATAATAATTAGGTGTAATGGTAATAAAGTGTAATAATAGTAAAGTGTTTAAGTACTGATAATAATCATTAAATTAAGAAACAAATAAAACAGAACAAACATCAAAGTTCAAAACGAAGATTTTCTCCATTTGTACGATGGGAAGTATAGTTGGTTTTGTTCGAGAACATTTGACTGTAAAACTGATTGATCCTAATTTACGTTATTGGTCAATGAGGTAACCTACACTGGTTGTCAACAAATAAACTCAGAACACGTACTGAAGTTAAAATGTGTTAAAAATGAAACTTCTTACACTAACGCGATAAGGTGTTCACGTAATTTGTGATTTTAAACTTATTGATTGATTGGGGAAGGGGTGGGTGAGAATCTAGACACACTAGCATATATGACGCCATTGAAAAGACATAATGAAAATATGAAACTGGTAAGTTCATCCATGCATTTATGTTTCTCTTACTATGTTTCTCCAAAGAGAAAATAAAAACACTTTTATTTCTTTTTGCTACAAAAACACCAAATCATCACCAAAACGAAGAAGACGAAAGACACGCAAAACATTTTACAAGTTATTATTAAAAGTTCATATCTTTTTACATGTCAGAGGCCATCGACAACTGTCTATTAAGCAACATACCATGTTGTGCACCCTCACACTCTTAAGTATTAGTGTGAATCTTTAGCGTACTACCTAGCCATGAATCATGGATTAACATGACGTCACATTTAGACGTGCTATTTAGCTGTGCTGCCCTCTGTTCCTTTCACTATCATACAACCAAAATGAAAGACACGATAGTGACTCCCTACCTTACCAATTCGTCACAATTGACCTTTAATATTTGCTAGCATATAATAAAGTAAACCTATTTATTATCACTGGCTTATCTAACTAAACACTTATAAAGTAAGATCACCAAAGTAAGATAGACCGTTAAACATCAAGGGTGGGTGGGCGTCACAGACAGAAGTGCTCCATACCTATATAAAAATAACTAAAATGTTGTTACCATCGAGTCAAAGGCACCCTCACCCTATCAATAAAGTTCGTGCCACTGTAAGCGTATAAAAAAGTCATATTTTACTTGTTGTTATATGAAAAACAGCAAACTCGACAATTAATCCTTTTCGTCGAGATGTATCTTTTGAATCACTCGCCAACTCGAGAGAAAAAAAAATTGAAATTTGTCGTGCTGTCCCATCAGAACTTCCGTATAATTTTATTAGTGTTTAAATAATAACTTATGTTAATGTTCTAGATAGAGGGGGAAAAGGGGAGTAGGGAGAGTTCAACTGTTCTTGTAGTTTCCAATACTGCTGTATAGAAATGATATTAGGTACACGTGGATACTGTATATTGTCATAACATTCCTACACGCATGTTACGATCACGTGATTTGTGATTTTAAAATCAACTTTAAAATGCGTCTCACCGTCTTTTGAGACGGCTAGATCGAAATGAAAGACGGCCAAATTTGAGTGGGACGGCTTTTGAGACGTCAATAAATGGCTCCCTCCAGCCTCCCAATTTAACGTAACAAAAGCCTAACTCGGAGAAGAAACATAATTTAAACTCACTCATATGTCAAGCCGAATTGGTCCTCGTTGAAATAAATTTATAACATTGGATAAGCCATATACCAAGTTAGGCCTAACGTTAGCGTCGCTATGGTGCATTGCCCGGGCAACGAACGCCGCGCGCTAGCCCACTGTATTACTATAACTAACTCACTGCCGGATAAAATGAATTGTGGCATGCTTTTGCTTTAACTAGGTTTTGCATTATCAGCGCGAATCGCACAAACAGTTCTCACAATCCCGCCTAAAATTTGAAGCAGTGCGTGAGGGTCGCGCACAATCACCTGGAACTTCCTGCACAGTCACTGGCAAATTACGGCCTCCACTAAGCAATTTTAGTACCAGCGACAATAACCTAGAATCCCCACAAATATCCGACCACATGGTAGCCTAACTTCATACTAAGTCAACATGGAAATCTAAACTAGCCATCTGTTTATTCGCTTAAGTTGTGTCGCATATCAAAATCAAAATAACCATGAAAAATTGCAATCTTCGACCAAGTGTTAGCCTAACCACCACACTAATTCAATGGAAAATGTAGCTTAACCATCGGTTTGCAAAAAAACAAAAACAAAAAACAATACTTTGCGCAGCTTTGTTTACAAACTCTCCTTGCTGCTTTCGTCGCGCGCATGGTAGCCGATCTCCACACGTGGTCAACGGGAAAATCTAGCCTAATCATCTCTTCATTTGTTGACATTGTGACGCAGTTAGCTAGAACTAAAATATCCATGAAATACTGCAACCTTCGACTACATGTTAGCCTCACAACCACACTAAGTCAATGGGAAATGTAGCCTAACCATCGGTTTGCAAAAAAAAAAATCTTAGGTAAGTTGTTTACAACTTTCAATTTGCTGGAAATCGGAATGTGTTTTGGAGGTATGTTTTAAAGAGGGAATGTTGTATTTTACGAAAAAAACATGATTTAAGGAAAGGGCACCTTCAGCGGAAGTAAACCTGTGTTTTCTATTTCAGTTGATGGGTTACTGGTTTTTCTTTTTCTTTCAATTTACTGGAAATTGGCAGTTGTTTGGAAGGTATATGCCATGTCTTAAAGAGTGAATGTTTTATTTTACGTACACCATTGCTGTGGAGATGGATTGAAGTTTTAAATTCGATTACTTTTCAGCGGTATCATGGTTTTGGTATTTGGTGGTGAGTGGTTTTATCCACACACGAAAAACATACATGATTTAAGGAAAGGGCACCTTCAGCGAAAGTAAAACTGTGTTTTATATTTCTAGTTGATGGGTTATTGATTTTTTCGTCATATATTCGGTGGCTTGACGTTATTTGCTAAACGATCGCAACTTTTTGCGATTTAACTTTTAATGAGTTTGCTATACGGTCGCAGCACTAGGAAGAGGGTAATTGTGCTTACTTTATCCTTACAATAATTTCCGTAAACAGCATATTGAACTTTGGAAAAGAGCCTCCCTAAACCTTAATAAAAGCCCACGTTAATACATTAAGAGGGGCGTTTTTAACTTTTCATTTTCCGAAATAGCCCCATAAAGCCAAATCTTAATTCCTGCCCTGCAGGGAGTGTTTCATGTGTAAATCAAATTTCCCCACAAAAAAAAAAGAACGGGAAAATGACCAAACACGTAGGCTACATCACATGCTCTATGATCACACGCACAGAGCGCGTCGGTTTGGATTCAACTTGCTATTTTTTGAATAATTTTTCAGCATCAATAAACAAGTTTAAAAGAACTTGCTGTTGTCAGTTACATTTTCAGCATTAACCCTGTAAGCCTTACCACCCCTATAACAAAAAAAGGCATTTTTGGTTGAATATTATTCTGTTCAATTCGTGTTGGCATGGATTGAGGACTACTCCAGTAAACTGATGAGGGTTTACAGTTTACACGAGATACCCCCATAACCAGAGTCTGTCCATAAATGTATGAGTTGAGTTACCATAATTATGGTTGATTTTGCTAAGGGTGAGGAAGGATTCGAATAAGAGAAGGGGTTAAATATTTTTATTGCCAAAAGGGAAAGCAAAGTGAGAGAGACCACCTTCTACTGTTCTGCTTCATTAAAACAGCCGCCAGGACCTGAACAGAAATTGTTTCATGATGTTTATTCTTTATGGCCTTGCTGCCCTTCGTTAACATGCAAGTTGGCCTTGGTGCCTTACCTCATGGCCTTGGTGCCCTTTAAAATGTTGCCCCATCCAAGGTCAAAGTGGCCTTGCCCTAAAAAATTTGAAATTTGAGGCCTGTTGTTCATGTAACTAAAGGGTAATGTCTAATCATAATAGGTAAATTAGTCATGTGACCGCTGTTACACCGCACATAAATCAAAACCTCCACTGCTGCAACGGAATGCTGGAAACACAGATAATAGCATTCATAGTAACCGTAGTGCCACGTTTTATACGAAGTCCATAATAATATTTGTGTTTTCGTCTGCTTAGATTTATAATTTATGCTATCTTTTTAAAAAAAAAACTGTTCTCTCGTTGTATCAATAATCTTGATCTACCGGGATTTTACTTCGCGCCAGATGGATCAGTAACAGTAACAGATGAGACACCCTATTTGAAATTTCTGGCTAAGACCCGGCGATTATTTCCAGTAATCACCAGCTGTACATTTTATGTCGACTTTGTATTTAATAGTCCACTTTAGGGCTATGGAATTAGGCCGGGATTGGGTAACGTTCCCAACCCAGATTTGTGTAGAATCGCCAATGTAAAGGTACCCCATTTCATTAATTAAGTTCATTTTTGTAATGAGAAAGTGCCCTTTTGTTACATTTACTAATGTTCTGTGTTGAGAAATTAAGAAATATAAAGGTAATTAGAAAGTGCGCTTTTGTTGGAAAATATTCAAGAACTGGCATTTGCGGTTTTAAAGTAGTTCTGTAGCTGCCCCATTGAAAGTCACATGTCCCATAGCTTTTAAAAGTTTGTGAGTAACCCCCACCCCGGCCCGTCAAAATTAACGCCCCCACGTTACGCCATTGTGCGGATTTACCAAGCAGTGAACAACAGCAAGTCACTCATTTTTGGCAATGATTTGTGTTCCACCGAAAATGGTATGTACGGATTTTAGGAGATTTCTATGTTATTATGTGACATCTGATAATATAGTGACATGGATAGCGTTACTTCAGTCAGTGTGTGGATACACGTTATACAGATCAAGGTGTAGTTTGACACATAAATATCGTAGTAATTCCAAACCTGATTATTCCTACTGTTTAAAGATCACCAGTGTTACGTTCAAACGAGTAAATATTATTTTAAATTTCATTATTGGAGTAAGTTCTAATCTGTTCTTGCAACTATTCACAATGATCAAGCGTGAGGAAGTAGAATATATTCTACTGTGTGTATAATGTTAAAATGTGATCCATAGATGTTTTTTTCATTTGTTTTTTTCTATCTTTCTTGAAATACTTGGAGTAAAACTGCTCAACACTATAAATGTATTTAAAATGAAACACAGAGATATTCCAATCTTTCCTTTCTTTCGCTTTGTGAGGATAATTTGTTCGGGTATTCATTGTTCCATATACAGTTTGATAAGTTGCAGTTCAAACATCACTAAAAAATAAACGGTATCATTACTTGCATTACACATAGCATCCAAAAAGAAAACACAACCTGAACTTCGAACAGGGTAATCTCAAACTTCGCATCAATACCAGATATAAAAATACGTTATACAAACACATAACTGCGATTATTCAACTGACAAAATGGACTTTGACTACAAGAGCCTATTATACACCGTATGTATATGCAAATGCTTTCATCGACGCCATCTTTGATACTTGCTGGATGTTTCCTTTGCATGGAGTTATCGTGTTTCGTATATGTTTTGTCACTGAATCCGCTCAACTGGACCTGATAATATCAGCATGGCTGCTGTAGTTACTGTTGATGGTGAGTATTTTAATAGGAAATACGACATATTATACAGAGCTAGGTCTATAACTACATTAGGCTATTATGAGTAACAGGAACCAGGAGTGACATATAGATAATACCGTGCATATGATGAAATTATATTCATTATAACAAGTAGCAGGAACAAGAAATACAAAATTAGTGTTATATAGTATGGAATTATATGTATTATTATGAACAGCAGAATCAGATCACTGGTGCTGTGTTTTTGGACCCAAAAAATGCCTTTGATACAGTCAACCATGATATTCCTCTGCGTAAATGATCATATTATGGGATACGGGATAATGATCTGGCCCGGTTCTCTAATTATTTGACAAATATAGAACAAACTACTATTATTGATGGGGTTAAATCTGATGCAAGACCTGTTACAAGTGGTGAACCCCAGGGATCCATATTAGGTCCACTTTCATTTATCATTTTTATTAATGACCTTCCTACTGTAGTTTCGAATTGTATGGTTTTCTTTATGCCGATGATACTGCCATCATGTATCGTTCAAAATACGAATTAGATATTAAAAGGGTCGTAAATTTGGACCTGGAAGCTGTTTCTGATTAGATTAACACTAATAAGCTGACACTTAATGCTTCTAAAACCAAGATTATGACATTTGGCTCTTCTCAAATTAGAAAAAAATGTTAATCCCCTCAATGTAAAGCTTAAAATTGATGATATTCTTTAAAATGTGTATGTATTCAAATACCTTGGAATGTGGTTCAACCCCTTTTTTAAATGGGAAAAACATATTGACAAAATTACTGCAAAAATATCACAGAAACTGGGTATTCTAAAAGACTTAGTTGGTGCATTGACCGGCATACACTTAATACTCTGTACACCGCTCTATTTGTACCCCATATTGATTATTGTTCTGCCGTTTGGACTATGGCGACGAACAAATTGGTTGACCGGGTTCAGGTTCTTCAAAATCGTGCATCTAGATTAGTCCTGGGGTGTGAGCTTCGGGATTTGCATGTTACATATATTTTGGCTGAATTGAGGTAGCTAACTGTTCGTCAACGTGCATTATATTTCAGGAATATTCTAATGTATAAATGTGTCCACGGCCTGGCTTCAAATTACTTTACTGATAATAAAATTCTAATGAGAGATAACCATTCGTTTGGAACTAGATCTAGCTGCTCTAATAATGTTTTACTTGCTCCTGTTAGATCTTGGAATGGTAAAAGGTCCTTTAAACTTCCTGGAGGCAGGTCGTTGCAACAGTCTTCCCCCAAATCTTAAATGCTTGCCAAATGTTAATATTTTTAAACGCAATATGAAAACTAATATAGTTTAGATGTCTGATATTTGTTTGTCTATCTTTTTGCCGTCTTTTTGGATGTTTATCGTTTTTCTACTGCATAATATTGTATATTTATCTTGTATTGAGTGCTCCTCTGGAAAGCAGTGCTTCTGCACTGAGCAGGACTTATTAATAATTATAGATGACAATAAAATAAAATTTAAAAAAATAATAATAGTGATATAGTGATCGGTTTTACATCCTATGGAATTAAATCCATTATAATGAGTAGCAGGAAAAAGGAATAAAAAATAGGTAAGGCATAGTGTGGAATTATATGTATTATTTTGAACAGCAGAATCAAGGAATTAGAGACGGATGTTACATAAATATCTCTGAATCGTTGTTTTCACCTAAATTAACTCAGGTGGACTAAACTTTACAACTGACTCAATGGTTTTCATGGTTTACATCTAAAACTCCGCAGCAGTTTCGTCCAACGTACATAAGGAACATTTATAATGGACAGAAAATCAAAGGAAGAAGATGGGCAGGAGGATGCAGCCGCTGCGTCCGATCCGCTAGTAACACCAAACTTGGAAGAGGGCATACTTAAAAGTAGGTTTAGATTTACAGATGAACAAATCCATTGG
>KN882516.1:22668-33077 GCA_000934455.1 Apostichopus parvimensis | reverse complement strand
AGGGTTGTACGAACCGTTTGAACACAACTGAAACTAGTTCTGATAAGACTTAAAAAAGGTTTGGTGGCCTCTCGATATGAAAAACATTAAAGAGACATTGGAATTTGTTCCAAGTAATATTAATTAAGAAGAGCGAGATAACTTGTTGTTGTATCTTGAATGAAGTAAACTACAAACAAATTAACTTTAGCGTTAATTTTTTCTAAGTATTGTTAGGGGTGTACGAACCGTTTGGACACATGTGAAACTGACTCTTTAAAAATGTAAGCAATTATTTAGGATACCTGTTATTGATTCCTGATAACCAAGAAGAATCTATGTTTATTCAAACTTTAAAATATCATGTTGTAAGAAATGTAAAGAATAAAATTTAGTCTCATTGATATTAAAATTACACATCGCATGTAACTTAATTGTTATCTGTGATTTGCTATTATTAACAAGTGTCAGTTTTGTCATCACTTATGTTACATAGTATTAGAGGGAGTCGAAAATATAATTTTAGCAGAATATTTTAAATAAAAATAAGTATTATCTCTATGAATTACATTTCGTGAACTCTTTCTGGTCAGTATGCCGCAGCGTTATTTTGTTTCCATCAGCCAGCTATATTTTAAATTGAAGCTAAGTTTTTAAAAAATGTTTTTGAAGTTTAACATTTATTTTTATGGACAATCTTCTTGGTGATATAAATATTAGCTTGCTTTGTCTTTACAAAGTTTGACTCTCGAACTGAAGCCGGAACTGCGTCCGAAATGTCCTACAAAGTACGAACTGTTCGAACTGATGTATCAGGGAAAAAAAATCTATATAAATGTTTGCGACTGCAATAAGAATTATAAATACATTAATGAGTAAAAAATGAAATAAATATGGCCAATTGGAACAAAAATCGGTCTCAAATCTGATACAAATTTCTATGTTGGAGCCTATTTACTAAAAAGAAATGGTGGATAGTTGGTTCATTGACAGATTAAATCAAGAAACAGCTGAAAAGCATATGAAAGATTGGTACATTTTAGTTATTTCTTCTTCGTCATTGATCGTTTCAGTTGAATGTAAAGTAAATGAAACCACCCATTTATGAGTTTATTGAAATATGTATTCAACTTTGAAAGAAAATATAAATTATTATATCATTTATGGACCATGTTTGCAAAGCATGAACTTCAGTTCACGAGGTTTTGTTTGAAATAAATCATATCCGTGTATGGCTTTTATTTAACAGCAACTTTAAAACCATTCAATAGTATGTTGCAAATAAACAGTTCTCGTACGGTTCTTGTATTCTAGTAGGTATGTAGTAGGTCTTTGGTTAGCGAATACATGATAGCTTTTCGATTATCACAGAAAATAATGTTAAAGTTAATAATTTGTGTATTATTTACAAGTCATCACCCAACGTATGAGAAAGTAGATACACTAAAGTTTAATGTTTAAACTGATCTACACCTTTACCAACCAAAACGGAGATTTTAATTAAATAGGTTTCCGATTTTGACTATGCGAACAGTGTTTGATTAGTGGAGTGTGATACTAATATATAAAAGTTATAAGTAATTTTTTAAAATATTTTAGGAAATTAAGTATTGGCAATTTACCAACAGGAAAGAAACTTATAGGGAACATTTGGTTATTCTGGGAAAGTATCATGATATATATTGTTACTTTAATATAATATTTTGTTCTAAAAACATATATGTGACGTTAAACAAGTATATTATTATGCCACGAGTATTATGTTAAAATGCTACTATGTTAAGATATAACGCAATTTAGTACTTTGCCGCTACACTACTGCACGCATGCGTTAAGTGCAATAATGAAGCATTTTGCACTCATCGCTTGTTTGCGGGTATTGTAATTAAGAAATGCCAAATAAGATTATAAGGAATCAATGTATTTGATTTTGTTTCAATTGTTAGCGTTTATAGCACTAATTGTAACAATTCTTAAAATTTCAAAAAAACTTATACTTCGGCTCATTTTAACAACTATAGTCATACAGAACTTGATTCCTAGTATATATACGTCTCGAAGAGCAACGGAATGTTTGCAATAGAAAGTATTTTATATGACGACACTATCACATCAAGTTAGAATATGTCAGGATAAAAAAGTCACAAACTCTTGTTATTGAATCTTTCTGGTAGGATAAGAAAATTCATGGTAAGGAGTGGAGCGGGAAATCTTCAAAATTGTATTAAAATTATCGTTCAACACAATAATTGGCAAACAGGTAATGATTTTAAATTGAAGATTCTTTAATTAATTGAAGATTTCAACCTATGTTCAAACTTTTATTCAACAATGTAACAGTGCCTCATGTTTTACAATGCATTTCAGTACTTGAATCTGTTCTATATGTATCAGAAGCACAACATACTTATATTGATTACCGGTTATACATAGTTATAGTGTATAAGAAAAAACCAATCGTGAATATATATTAGGCGACTATTTGAAATATTAATGGGAAGAATACTCAAGTATATAGAGAAATAGAGTGAGAGTAAAATAAAGATATTTAGAAAGTTGTATGAAAACCTTCAAGGTGTACTATAATATGTCTGTTAAACGTCAAACAGAGGATATAAAAAATGATTCTCTGGATTGCATCACTAGATATTTAGAAACTTACTAGTTATTAGTCATTAGAGTACAAGTCATCTTTCAAACTGCCATTTTTATACCAATTCAATGCCAACTAGATTAATCCTACAAATTGAATTTTCATTAAGTTAGCTTACGATAATGTGGTATTATGCAAATTGTTTTAAGATGACTTTCATTGAGGACACTTTTAAAGTACTCTGCTTTGTAAGAGGAACATTTTGATGGCAGTGACAGAGAAACTGATGTTTCAAATAGCTTATATAGATTGCCTATTTTTAATTCCGGGATTTTCGAGATTTTAAAGAAAACTGCTTTATTAATTACATCACAAAGTTAACAACGATAACGGTATCTGTACTGATCAATATTTGGCTAATATAATCTCACGTTTCTTGTTTTGACACATAGCAGGAGATGAAACTGTTAGTATTATCTTAGTCAGATGCAACTTGGTAAAAGTCACGTGGTAAATTTCCTCTGACTGTGATTGTGCACATATTCATAATCGTGTAAAAGAAACATTTTAGCGAACCTAAATATACTTGGAAGGCACGTAAAACCAAGGTTAAATGATACAAGGCGTGTGGTGTAGTCACACTAGAAGAGTGAAACGTATATATGGCTGGTTCGTAGGCGAACATATAATTTTATTTTAAGTAGTGGTAAATTATGGTAATCATTGAAAAGGAGAATGTTTGTACACGATTTCTTATAAATGAAATGTAAAAGGAAATTTTAAAGGTTGGAGTAGTTGAGTTTTGTTCTGCTACATGTAGTGGAATGCGAGTTATCACGAAATTTGGTTCTGTTGATGTTTCATGTATAGTATTGTGATATCTTGAAATATTATATAAATATTAAAATACAGTTGTCATGACATATGGACACAATCAGCAGTTTAAGATGCTGATATATTACTTAAAAAAAAAACTTAAAAAGAGAACATGTTGTCTAGTCAGTCAGCAAGTCGGTCAAGGATATCAAAATGGTGAAAGAAATGCTAAAGTATAATTATGTTTTGAAGCATTGCAATGCAGAAGAAGGCATTAAACCTGTAAGAGAAAGAAATCAGTACTTACCACATCTTGAAAACACCAGAAACATGGGATCCAAATAATAAAAGAAAATGGCTTCACTTGAAACATTTTCATTTTGAATGTAAGATATCTATAGACAACTGCTCTCTTCTATCTTCAGACACATTGTGATCACAGTTCACGATATTTAATGATTGCTTTGTAACAATTTGTCAGCCATCACGGAAACAGTATTGGTACGGAGTTGCAATTCTACCATCTCTTTATGGACACATATATACATATACTATGTGTACACTATATATCATTCGGATTATCTGAGATGTAGGTCAGACCCATCTCAAGTACCGTAAAAAAAGCAGTTATAAATAGAAGAAAGCCAAATAATATTACCATAAAATCTAAGGCCATAAAATGATGATGAAATTTTACCTGGCATGTGTATGGTCGCTCAGTAAAACCATAACCAAAATTCAAAACTAATATTAAATGTATAGTTTGATAAACAGTATCTATGTCAATTCACACGTTAACGTAACGGTCTCAACAGTCGGCGCCTTTACAGTATATACCGTATTCTGTAACACTTCACAATGGAACTATTACGCGCCCTTATAGTACATTTTGCCTCACTTCACGTGAACTTCTCGTGCAATACAAGTTGCATGATAAGTGTGATAGTCGTGAATAATAATAATAAAGGACGGTGGAAGAGGCTGGGTTCCATTTACAATTCGGCTAAAAGAGGCAACGCAAGTTATTAGAGAGATTTTAACATTGTCTCATTCGGTGGGTCACGGCTTACTCTGTCGTTCAATGTCCTTGTGGTTTCAATACCTTACACATATACATTTCCACCGGTAAATAATGGTTACCGTCTCAGGGGTCAAAGGTCATCTTTGCTCCACTTACCAGTTATGATATTCTACCTTCTTATTTAATATCGGCTCTTCATTTTATGGTACTCACCTGATTTATTCTTTAATTGTAAATTAGGAACGGAGGACAAAGTAGTTATCTCACAATGATAGAACCCGCGAAAATAATGATAATCTATAGTGTGCTCACTGAAATTGATAAGCAATACTATTGCATATTTTTCGAACTACGCATTTTTACCACATATTAGTGTTTTTTATGTGGTTACATCGCTTCAAAAAACGTATGGAGCAGATAATTAATCGTGTTGCATAATAATTAATTTACTACTTGAAAGAGCATTTCTCTAATTGGATTCATGCCTTTGAGATGATATCGTCACCATAAAAAAGAACGAAACACTTTTCGCTGTAAATATAAAATAATAACTTTATATTTTACTTGCTAAAAAATGGATAAAAGAAATATTATGGAAAGACATCTTGAGGTCTACAATGTTTGTCAAATTGACGAGTAAATTGGGCATAATTATAATAATAATTGTTTCTATATGTTATATATTTTACAGACTACTTGGTGATATATGAGTTAAAGATTTAATAGCCTATGGGATTTATTGATATCCAACAAGCACTAGTTCTTCGTAAATACTTTCGTAAAACTGTATTCAAACACAATACAGAGTGTCAAATGTAGTGATCGGAAATTTTTAACTACACTGTAAAACATACGGAGAAATTTACAACAATTTTGGCGGCAGAATGAACTCACGGCCGGGGCATTTCAAAATTTTCCCCACGAAAATGGATTTCCTTTAATTGCATTTGGTGGAGAATGGGTTCCTCAGGCAGTGGGAACTTATTAGCCAATGAGCTCGTTAAACGTCATGGACGTTAACCAATGAGAAGCGTTTACTTGTTTACGTCATATGCCAAAGCATGCAAATCGTCGCCACGCTAAGACACTGCCAGCTCGATCAATATTTATTAAACAATTTGGTAAAGTAAGTTAATCATTTGACATTATTCATAAGTATGGAATAACGGACATGCTTTGTAAGTCATACAGCTGATATGTAACACAAAATCTACCACAGTGATACTCGTTTTGGAGCACAAAAGAGGCCACGGTCTACCCTCGTAGTCGTATCGTAGTATCGCTCGTATGGGCTAGCCTATAGGCACATGTTTATTACTCTACGAATATATCGGTAAAAAGTTTTAGTTGGGATAGATTATAATATCTCATTTAATGAAATGTAAAACCCATTGTAAACTCATTGTTCCCTGTTTTATAAGCCTAGGAAATTTCCACTGCATAATATTTGTAATATTATGAAGAATCCTTTGATTGTGTTCTGATTGTTGGATTTTTATAGCAGCAATTAGTTCAGTAGTTGCGTATACGATGCTGTGTGACAATATTACATGTACGTATATACAAGTACATAGTCCTCGGCTAGTGGTTTACCAGGATATAGGGAATGGACTGGCTGTGTTTCACAGTCGCGCGCGTGTACGTGCGCAAGGTCAGATTACAAGTACCCGCCCACTTAATTGTTTAGTTTGGCAAAGTGCCAGCCAGATGATGCAAAAATTACAAAACAACTTTAAGAAGTAATTTTAATGTTCTTTCATTTTATAGGCCAAGAAAGAATAAACATGGGCTTTTGAAATAGGTAGGATCACGCTCATTATTCTAGTGAAATATAATAGGCTGAAATCCGGCTAAAATAAGCAACAAGTTAGGCACGATAAAAGGGGATTATTCTATACTTAAATTACCAAAAAAAAAATGCTTAAAATGCTTATTGCAGACATTGGTAACATTGTAACATAATAAATTTTGACTCCATGAAACATATTTAAAAACAAAATTGAAATGATACTGAACATATAGGCCTAAGGAGTTCCTACCACAGGTGGGTTATTATTGTTAGTTGATCGGAAGCCTAGCCTGTGTTATATATTTTGTAACAAGGTTTAGCACTCCTCACGTTGAGCGCACATAAAACAACTTATTAAAACTGTTTTTGATTATTTTTTTGAATATGTAACTGTTCCTCCTTTTTGGTTCCAATGCCACAGGCAGCTGGATCATGTGTAGCCGATTTGGCGTGTATTTTGTGTGTGTGACCATGAGCCTCATGAACATTTTACGTAGGCAAACCATCTTTAAATATCGCTTAGTATTAGTTTCACATATACCAATATTGTTCATATGATGGTATTACGTTCACAGAACGTTTACATTTGTTAGTATTATTGAATGTTATCATTTAAAGGCTACAGTTCCTTATTTTATTTTATGTGGGACAATGGCCATCCAGGAGCTATAATATTGTTATTTAGGATAAGTTCAGCCTCTGTATGGTAACGTTGTAAGAGAAAACTTGCATTCCAAGCTATAAATGTAATGCTCAAGGAAACTTGGTGAAGCTTTTACACAGAGATATGGGTGAAAAAATGAAAAATTGTAAGGCTATGAAATATTTATTTGCAGTTGATTCTGTCATAATGCATTACATACTGTAGTGGTCAGTCAGTGTTGCGTTAGCAATATCATCACCATTGACTGATCGACATATAAAAAAAATGTTATTTCGTTTGTTGACAAAATGAGGGAGTGAAACGACCAATTCGATTATCTTTGAGGACTTACCAAAAATCCAGTATTGATTGTAATAGACTACACTATGGTTTACCTAACATTATTATCATATGCTGGTAATGTATTAACAGAATTTTTTACATGTTAGTGTTATTGTTCAATATTATTTAACTATCCATCATAAATGGCACCACTTCTTTATTTCATGTGTGGCAATGAGCATGAAGGTGGTATAAAATCGTTTTTAGTATTAGTTCCGCCTCCGTAAGTTACATTGCAAGAGATATTTTTTTTTCAAACTGCAATTCATTGCTCGTAGAGCAAACCTGGTAAATATTTTGGCTTACACTCACTGAAATGTGGTGGACAAATGCAAACTTTGGGTTATGATATAAATTATATTGCAGTAAATGTTGTCGTAATGGATAATAGGAGAGAAATGCTCAGCTATTGATTGGTTCGCAATCACCATTATAACTGACACACAAAACACCACATGTCCACTAAAGCTAATTACTTCCTTTGTTGAGAAAATAAGAAATTCAAAATGTCCGTTTTCTTAGGGGGCAAATTAACCAAAGATCCAATGTTGTTTATAATAGCTTACATTATTTGTTGTATACAATTTTGTGATTTGAGGGTATTATCTTGACAGAGATGTTACGTAATAGTTTTATTATTCAGTATTATTAAAGTCTGCATGGGTAAGAAGTCAAAGGGAGTGAGACAGCCGTCTGGTGCACAACAACTGTTTTTTATTTTATTTTGGGCACCTAAGATGGGATGCTTGCCTTGGGAGTGGTGTCCTCTACCTATTGTAATTTTATATATTATTGAGGGTATATATTTATGTCAGCATTTTGTATGTAAACTTCATCAAGTTTTGTTTGAACAGTTGTAGGGAATACACTGATGTTTTCGAGAAAAAAACTTTTCCTTTATTTTGGTGTGACACAGCAGTTGTGTTTTAGGGAAAAACCGAAGTTTTCCTCAATGAAGGGCAAGGTAGAGTTTACCCTACATTTTACTTTTTAGGATACAACTTCTGTTGCCATCACAATTTGGGGTAAATTTACTTTTGAAAGTGGTGAAATGTTTCCCACTTGTTATGGGAAATATTAATTTTCCTTCATGAGAGAGAGGAGATCTCCATGATACATTGTATAGGAATCTGAGATTACACCACAAAGTGGTGGCTGTCTGGTTGAACCCATTTTTTGAGGAAACATGGCCTCATTAGGTTTACAGTGTAAATCTACAATATTGTCGGTAGTGCTGTCCCTTAATCAGGTTAAACTGGACGAATCTTCATTTCAGTAAATTTGATGTTATAATTCTATCCTGGGATATAATAACAATAAATGCTAGAATCACCGTCTAAACTGTCGTGGTAGTCACCGTTGAGGTTATAATAATAGCAATCATCGTACCACCATGCGCCGTGATAACTAACCGCACAGTTATTACTAAAACCATCGTTGTCCCTCTCTTTGGTACTGAACTCGTGATTCAGGTGGTGACGCAAGAATTTACCATCCGGGTTGCTTCTTTCAATTGTAGAATGGAATGGAACATAGAGCGTTACGTAAGCATACACATAAATATGTTGGTGTTACGTACTTACGCTTGATTATATACCAACTGACGAAGGACTAAACATAGGGAGAGTGGTTGGAAAGGGGCATCGGGACAACTAGGCATACTTGCCATAAGAACAGTTAAACAACAAGTTTTGTTCACTTTCTACGATAATTGTTCATATATATACATTTAGCTTTAATCATTAGAAATTAAATTCGTGCGATTAATAGGAAATGCTGCAAGGCGTTACTGTGAACTGATCCGTTTTTTTTTTCATTTTTATTAGGGAGTGTTAATTTAGTTTCAACCCAACTATGAAGCATTGTATACTGTTAATATATGGAACAATTCCAAAACCGTTTCATTATCTTTCTTCGAATTTCAACCTCTTGTGCTGGTATAAAAAAATAATGAAGAAAACATAAGAGTGTGTTTCTTATATTTCAATCTGCCATATGTTAGATAATATAAGTACTAGTATAAGTACTATATATAAGTACTAGTACACCTGCCATATGGTAGTCAATATAAGTACTGATTGTTGAATAGCCCTCTTGCATTGGTGTTCATTTCTTTTGGGAAGTAAGACGTTCAAATTACATGAGCCATGGTCTTGTGTAACACAGCTGAAAATTGTAGCCGGCTAAACGCATTTGACATCGATCTGTGACTATTAGTTGAACTTTGAACGATACTTCAATCATTCTGAAGTACAATTAATATTATCGAATATTTACTGACAATCTCAGTGCAATACCCGTCAAAAGGAAATTAATTGACGTGTAGGATATTGTTCTAGAAACAAAAGCTAAATTTGTTTTTATCTATACAATTTCCGGAAAGACAGACTTCCAAACAGTTTATTACAAGAAATGATAATATTTTGTTTACTCAATTAAACACCTTCCAAAGTATAACAAAGGCAAACCATAATATATCAAGATGATGTTTATTATGAGGATAATAACTTACTCGAATTTTTTCTGCTTTTTTTTCATTTCTAATTTGTTAAGAGATCTGTCGAGAAATAGACCATCTATATACATATCAAATGATTGTCGGTATGAAATCATGTAATTAGAGTACCGTTACAGAGGCTGTTACTTTAAGCTTTTGCTCCAAAATAACTTAAGGATGGAACATTTGTTGACTTTTGTTGTTGCTATTCGAGGAGTAGGGTGTCGCTGCGGTTTAGGGGGGTATTTACATACAAACAGAGGTTAACAATCAACAAGAAATTGCAATTCTTCAATCAAAGACACCTTCCTATCATTTTCCCAGTAAATGAAAGTTAATGAACGATTCCGTCGCAAATAGTAAGTAAAAATAAGTACATAACCAAGTAAATAAAAATAATAATAATAGAAGCATATCCTCCACTTAAGTTCACCGATTAGCCTATGTTTGCTAATGTGACTGTCCGAATTTGATATTACATTTTATATCAGTATGACAAAGAAAAATTTTGAATCCATTTTCTTGTGAATTTCTTGAGAATGGATAGAATGGATAGAATGGATCACAAAGAAAAAATATATAAAAAGTATAGATAGCCTATGAATCCAATTTCAAACTACTTTGAAATATCTGTCTGTAGAAAACTTACGCCTTATTTGTAACGACTACACTCTAAGCACCTACGATATAGCAGTGGGCTATGAGCTCTTTGATATGACTCTGAATGTA
>KN882515.1:208089-219590 GCA_000934455.1 Apostichopus parvimensis | reverse complement strand
GGGAGTGGGGGTAATATGTATTATTTAGGACATTATGAACTTAAGACAATGATGTTAACAAATTGTTGTTTATGGCATCAGACTGGTTTTCAAATTTACATGATGATCAGAGCGTTTGAGTTAATGTACAGCTTTCATTGTGGGATTAGACTTGCAATATGGATACAAAAAGAAAAAGTGATATACTGCTTCGAGTGTGTAGATATAGTGGAAGAACGCCCTCTATTTCGGTCGATCCTTGTAACCAAGTTACGAATAATCAAACCCAAACTGAATCTTCCAACATCTCTTTAATCATACATACATAGGAGAGGGGAAGAGAAGGGGTAAGGAGTTGGGGGATGGAAAGCCAGGAGTGAAAAGACGATGTCCAAAAATGATGAAAGATATTGGAGGATTGGTATGTAACAACATATATAAATATAGAGCACCATTTATCGTTTTATGTTTGTGTTTTTAACTAAATTCTTGGTTTGTTTTTTATGTTGTTTAAAGTTCTTTATCTTGATCGAAACGGTCATATGGCGAGTTCAGTACTATATAACTTACTACTAGTGTTATGATTACTTGCATTTCTAGTTTGTTAGAGAAAAACTCATCCGGATACTTGATACTGACTACGAGGATATTCGGCGAACAAATTTGTTTGTGACTTATATATATATATTCATCTGACAAAATTATTACATCGCTTGTTTAGAAGGATTATTATCATTCTCTTGCAAATCATTTTGGATAGAACTGTTAAATGACTTCCGAGCAACATCTTTTGTTTACGACATTATCTTTAGATTAACTTAATTAATTTGTGGAAGATTGAAATACGTCATTGAAGTGAACCCCCAATATGTTTTGTATACAGGTCGTGCAGTGTATAAACCATACATGTGGATCGAGGGTTATATTACTTAAATTTGACCTATTGTCTGAATTGAACTGAAATTAAATTTACGGCTTGTGATCTATTTTGAGACCGATGTCCTGAAAGCTATGACGCAAGCCACTATATTTGTATACATAGATACTCCTGAATGTTAGTGCTGACTATTAAGACTCCAGGAATTGATTCGATACAAGAAGCGCGATATGCAGATTAAACTTACCTTGAAAAGTGTTATGACTTTTGTGAGCGCACCGACTTCATTCTTTAACGAGAAAATGACCGGCGCACTAGCTACCGTATCAAAGGATGACATACGTCGAACGAGTTTCTGGTGACCATTTTCCTGAAGAAAGTTAGCAATGAATTCAAATTAGGAGTTCTGACTTTTCATTCTCTACAACATAGTTTATTGTAGAAAAGGACACACAACTTTCGCATTCGGTTCAGAAGGGATGGGCAGGTTATAACTTATGTGATTGGAAGACAAAATTGGTAAACAAACAATTGCTAAGAATTGAACTAGCAAACAATAACATGTTAGTTCAATCATAGGCGTAGAAACAGAGGGCAGAGGACCGATGCCTCGCCCTCCCATCCCACTCTCCCTCGATAAACTCTTTGAAAAGTAAGGGGTGTGTCCCCTCCCCCCCCCCACCCCCTTATTTTTCAACTAGGATGCATTCCACGGCAATAGCAAAAGGAGGATCATGCAACAAATAATTAATATTTCATCTCACACACTACATCACGGCTCGTTTTTGTCTTCAAAATTTCCACAAAAATTCCAAAATTTTAAATGTGGAATGTCCACATTTCGATGAAACACAATGATAATAGAAATAGAAGAATTCTAGAGAAAGAAAAACAACTTAATAGTCAAATTTTGTATCATGTCCCATGTGGTCCATTGTATGTATAACGAACGGATGTTGCGGAATTATTTGCGGATTATAGCGTATGACGTCATTACCGTTTCAATGGTGTAGTTTATACTAAATAACAAAATCAACAGGGTCATTGTCATGACGTACTTAAGGGCATCCTATATTTGCCTATCAGAAGTTCTCATTATTTGTTACCGTAGTGGGACCAATTAAAAGTTAAACCTGTTACCAATTAGTAAAATGTTCATTTCATAAAATCGTTAGTAAGTTTTCTTAATTTGTCCCAAAAGGATTCTAAATCGCATAAATCTCTTTTCTTTTACGCCTTTTTTTTAATTGGCTCTACAATTTACTCCCCCGATAAAGAGTAAAAATAAAAAAAAGACCTAGGCCTACAGTTTGTAAGCTTATATCTTCTAGTTGAGTCCTTTTGAGGGTCGTTTTGTATGTTTCCATGGTAACGACTGCATAGCCAATAATAAAAACGCGCAGGCTCCACGATGACCAAATTCTGTAAAGAAACATGTCTCATGTCTCACTTATTTAAATGAGACTGATGTCTTTTGAAAACAATAAATAGGTACTAAACTCAATTGGAGAGAAACTAACATATTGTATATCGTTAATTAACAATAACATGAAAGATTTATCGATATCAATTATTGTAATATATGTATATGTTCAATATAACAATTTTTTTTTGGGGGGGGGCTAAAATTTGATCTTTTTGATCTGTATAATGACAGCAAGTTGCCTGGAGAATGGTTTTATAATATTTACAAGAAAACATCAAAGTTAGGAATTGCTACTCTGAATGGGTACCTTTAAAGAAAGGTCCGTTAGATAAAGTATACATATTTGCAAACTCTTTGAAGAGTATAGCTGCCAAATATTAAATTAAACTTAAACAAGTATTTCCAAGTTAACGATACAGAGTATAGGACACATGTTCAGCTCATTCTTAAGTTTGTACAAGAATTTATAGGAATAGATACATTTATTCACTCCAAGTTGATCTCTCTATGCAATAGAACCAACAAGTACAATCTACGAAATCCTACTATCTTGCCAACTTTTAGAATTATGCTTTTTAAGAACTCATTTATCTACAGAGCAGCCATTTATATTCAAAATGGGTTCTTAGAATCTCTGTTATAATCCTTTTAATCTTTCAAACTTCTAATCCTCCATCTTATTTCTTATTTGTTCATGCTTTCATGATTGTAAATTTTTACGTCTTTTATGTATCATTATTTTGTGTCCTATTTATAAATTTTGTACATTTTTACTGGAATAAAGAAATTTAAATTGAATTGAACTACAGGGAGATAATTCAGATGCAGAAACTCAGGTCATGACCAAACCAAACAATTATATAATATATACATAATCATGTTTGGTTTACTTCCCATACAGGACAAAGAAAGTAGATATATACCCTCAAAACATATATACACAGATACTTTCAACAAAGAAAATGCCAATCAGAATGTATATAACCTTCTTATAATTGATATAACCTTCTTATTCAGCAGGGTTTCGTTTAATTAAAGACAAACGTTACTCGCAAACCGAAAATGATAACTTTCTATTGGCCAACACGACAGTTATTAAATATATTAAAATCAATTTCCTTTAAGGCAATGGAATTATGATAAGCTCAAGAAAAAAATAAAAGAAGAAAATATTAAGGGAAGTAATATATGATTAAGAAAAAGGAACAAAGTAAGAAGATATGTCTTCGGTAAGTTTTAAGACCTATTTTGGTTTCGGAGACACTTAACGTATTATAAGAAAAAAAAACGTAATCCGTCAATGCAAATAGGATTATTTCAGTTTTCAGAAAGAGAGAATATACGAAGTTAAACAGTTAGCCGCAAATAAGAACAAAATGTTACTGCTATCCTTGGTCTTGGAGATACTCAACTTATCATCAAGATCTTTCAAGGAAAATTTGATTATTACAAGTTTGGTCAAAAAATGTTGCCGGTAATGTATTAAAACTCACTTTGGTTATGGAGAAGCTAAACTTATCATCACGTATCATAAGAATTAAAAAATTGATCTTTCAAAGAAACTTTGATTATGACAAGTTTAGTGCGAAAGAGAAGAATGTTGTCGATTACTTTTTAATATCTTCATTGCTTTTGGAGCTACTCAACTTATCATATGGTATTATAAGAACTTAAAACGCCATCTAAATCAGAGGAACATTTTACTTTATAACAAACTTCAGTAAGAACAAAAACAGTATGTAAAAAAGAAATTAAAGAAAGGGGAAAAATTAGTCTGTAATAGGTGAGGCTAATAAAGGGCTTAAAGACATGTTTGAGCTTTCACTTCAAGACATTAACTGGTATTTAAAAGCTTTCACCGACTTTTTTAAGTTAGGAACCGAAAATGCTTCAAACTGATTTTAGTGACTTTTAAAAGGTCGGACAGGGTCTAAGGTTAAAAGATATCTTTCTTTGTAGAAACTCCCTAATCAAGAACGAAGTTTCCGTGAATGGGGAATTGATGCTGAACAAGGAACAAATAAATATATACTCACTGATCCGTCGCTTCGAAGACGAATTCTTTGAGATTTTCTCAGTTCAGAACGTTTAAAGCTTCCTTCTGATGCCATCTTTGATTCAATTGTTACAATCGAGTAGAAAACAATGGACCTTAAGTCACAATCGAGTAGAAAACAATGGACCTTAAGTGACAATCAAGTAGAAAACAATGGACCTTAAGTGACAATCGAGTAGAAACAATGGACCTTAAGCGAAATATATATCTGGATAAATGTATTTCTCTTTCCTCCTCTAAGAAAACACAAATGTAAACCAAATGCTTTCTATAATTGGTAACTCTTTCGATGTGGCACTTGTTTGAATCCTCCGGTTTTGTTAACCAGCCTATATTTATATGCTTAGGAGAGGTTTTCAATTTCCGAGTCAATAAAACTTTGCAGTATTTGCGGGGGAAAACGATGACGCACTCCGCCTACTAATGAGGCACCTATCAAAAGTTACGTAATTGTTACCGGAAAGAAAGGCTAATTTGTGCAAAGAGGGAAAATCTATTAATTATACCTTGTAAGCCCTTTTGTGGTCAGTACACGAACAGGATCGGAAGACCTACGTGTTGATGACGTCATTATGCATAATGATCTGGTCTGGAAGTGTAGCGATGATACACATGTATAGTTTCTATTTCTATACATATTAATCTGGCAGTCGCGCCTAAGATACAGGTCTATAGTGAGTCACTAATCTTTTGTTTGTGCAATTGTACTAAATAACGTATTCTCGTGACATTTTCAAGAGAATTAAAGCTGCAGTTTGTGACGGGACTGTTTCGTCTGCGGTACATTTTGTTACCGTACCCGGCAAAGTAAGTCCACTAGCACTGTTTAAATGAATAAAAATTAAGTTACACAACATTAATGTTTTGTAGGACACAACATTTTCTATATATACGACAAAAAGGTTTCTCACCCTCTCTAATTAAGGAGAGAAAAGATATCTAAGGCCCCTTATTTGCAGAAAAGGGTCGGGAAACGACAGAAATTATCACTACTCATTGAAACAAACGTTCTATAGGAAAATGTCGGCTAATTATAAGGTCATTAGCGAATGCACGCGGAGACTGCTACATTTGCTGGGGGAGGGGGGGGGGTTGTCAATGTTTACATTTCGACGTTCAAAACTATGTTTGTAACAATGTTTACCCCAAGAACAGTTCCATATGGTACCACGTTGTCGCGCCATACGCCCCTCAAGAGATTTTTATGGAAACGTTACAACTTACGACCAATCGCCAATGATGTAGTTTATAAGCAAGTACGTATCGTGCTGTCAAATTAACGTCAATGCAAGTACACTAAAATACGTCTTGAATACGATAACGAGTATATTTGGTTCATCAACTTGTCAATATAGTTGCTGAGACCTCGGCCAATTTTCGTTATTTCATACACACATCTTCATTTCATTTTCACTGTAGCCTAGACCATATTTCTTCTGTCATTCTTGTTTGATTTATTTTTTGGTCTTTTTCTTTCTTTTAATATTGGTATAAATATTTGTTGTTGTCGTGACTGACTCGGCAGTTAAAATGTGACAAGCAGGGCATTAAGGGCATTAAGATGTGGGGTGTAGACCCCCCCCCCCCACCAACCTTCTCAACTCCGAACAACAAAAATAAAAATAGATAACATGACATTATTATAGATGATGGAAGCGGTGAGTGAGTTGAGATGATCAGTTATTTAACCTATATTTAAGTTACAATTAAATATGCAGGAAATGACAGAAACATCCTTGTGTAATATTGCATGGGAAAACGGAGCATCTCGTGAATTGAAGTTAAGTTTTCTAACTCATTCATTTCAGTCAAAACCGGAATGTATACAAAAAAACATTCGATTAGTACCATATAGAAATTAAATTTAAGCCTATTAGTTGTGGTCGCCTGATCCTAGATAAACAGTAAAGCAGTTCCACGAAACAAACAGTCCAGTGAAATGAATGCCCGCGCGTGTACGAGCAAGTTGTCTTCATCCACCCGATACTCATAGCTAGTACAGTAACTACTGTTCATGGAAAGCTGTTACACGTTGAACTACGAGTCCGTTAGGTGAAAATTTGCAGTAATTTAAAAAGAAAAAAATTAATTTTAACTTTTTTAAATTTTTAAAAATTTAATTTAATTTTTTTTAAATTTTTAAATTTGCAGTAAGAAAAAACTTGCAGTAATTACTGTGCCACCTGTAACACATTTTACCGTGCTACGAACACAGCGCAGTAGTTACTGATTCACGGTTTTGGAACATAAACAGTAGTTAGTTACTGTACTAGCTATGAGTATTGGCTGCTTCATCAGTAAGTGTATGCGCTGCAAGAAATCATATTGTCAAAGCGTACGTCAGCAGATGCCCGCGTAAATTGGCTTCACGTGGTTGTTTGTATGAAGTATATACGAGTCCTCGATCTAAAACGTTGGTCCTAACAGAGCCGTATGTCTCTCGGTCCCTACTTTTCAGTTTACGTAAGATGTTGTATAGCGCCGTCACATTTTTAACAGCAACAATTTTCTTCTCCCCCTTTTTACAGATCTTTGAATCAAAGTAACACGAACACGCGTGAAATAGCTCAGTAGCATACGAGGACTCCGGATGAAATTTGCCCACAAAAACACGGGGTGATTGACTAGTTCAAGATTCCACTGGCGCAATTTGGCCTAACGAAATGGTGATTCAGGAAACACAACTGTTAAAACAATGATTTTTAGTTGACACTTCGAAATTTTATGTCTCAATAGATCTCTTGTTTCAATAATTATTAACGAAATTTTACATGTCATACTGTAAGGAACGACTGAGTCTTTTTTCTTTGTCTCGCTGTGGAAGCAGTCAACAAAAACAGTTAACAAAAAGCATGTACAACAATGCTGATGACAAACGATTAACTCCGTTTATTCGGTTCATTGATTGGTAGACTGTTTCCGTTGATTAATTAAATGGTACAAACAAATGATAGATTCAAAGAAAGAAAATTAACAACCAGCTATAAAAAAAAATAGGTGAATAATTCTGTGACTATTACAATACACTTATGACGCCATTTCAAGACTATGTAGTTTGTTTACAGAATCCTTAGTACATCTTTGTACGCAGTTTACGAAACTGCGCAGTTTGCGCAATACGCAGTTTGCACACTGTGCCAAACCTCCTATAACTTCAAACAAGACTAATTATCACAAACCTGCCGAGACCTTCGGTGTTAAAAATCTTAGCAATATTAAGAAACTTTGAAGGAAAATTAGCAGGCTGTATCTTGTCTAGTCCGGAACAAGAGTCAAGCAGTTTCTACTTTCTCGTTAGCAGGCAATATTAACTGCATGTTAGTCTCGGTCAAATTTATTATATATTTATACTTACTTCGGGATTGGACTACGTATTTTAACTTGAACCAGTGCGAACACTTGGTATAGTTCAACACAAATACGGCATAACTACAACTTAGCGTTTTTTGATGAGTTTTCTGAATATTTCAATTGACAAGATATTAGTCGATTCCCTCGTGATTTTCAACATTACCGATAATATCATTATACCATCCACCTACCTGTATATTGACTTGCTTAATTGCGAATGGGAAATTTGATTTCAAAAATTATAATAAAAAAAAAGCAACTGATCATCATAACTATATAACATACAAAGGGCCTGCACAACCCAGTCGATTTTCTCATAGGGGCTCTAAAATGGGAGCGAGCATTGATGAATAAAAGACACAGTGTATATAAAAACGGGCATAATGTTGCAAGTCGTCCAAAGTAGATTTACAAAGATACTACTCGTGGTTGTTACTCATGATCGACGCAAGTCACTTAAAGGGTGTGAAGATTCGCGCAAAAAGAAACGTCTAATGCCGGTAATCTGACAAAGTTTCGAAAGAGGTGTAACAGAAGTGTTAAACATTACCATCGATCCCAGAAAATACACACACAGCTTGCTACCGACGGTAGGTGTACAGACAGTACATATACGTAGCTGCGGTCAACACCCACAGTACAGTGTACAAACAATACAGCGATGGACATCTCAGGTCCAGCTAAAGATAACAAGGTATCACGTTTCACTACTGTCTGCATTTTGTAGCGACAAGAACAATACGTCACTTGCAAGCAACAGAAAGTTAACTTTTTCAGATGGCCGCACGTACACGGTTTGGGGCGAGTCTTCAATGCCTTGAAATAACAATGACGGGACGACCACTACTGGTCTTGGTCCGAAGTTTGATTAAAGGTAGCATTAAAAGTGTTTTAGTTGAAAGAAAGGAAAATGGATAGAGAAATGACATAGATTGATGAAATGATAACAGTTAAGATTGGAAGATGACAGTATGTTCATAAATTGATGGAATGATATCACTAAAGATTGGATGATGACAATATGTTCATGGATTGATGAAATGATATCAGTCAAGATTTGACGAAGACAGTAAGGCCATGTATAGATTAAACCATATTAGTAAAAATTGGACGATGGTAGTATGGTCATGGACTGATTGAAACATATCAGTGAGATTAGATGATAACAGAACGATCGATTGATGAAAATATTGGTTAGATGATTGAAATTGGATCGACAGGATGGTTAATAAACAGTTTATACAATAGATATCGTTTACACGTTCAAAACAACTTGCTTATTGAAGGTGATTACTTCTTTAACAGGAACATTAGTATACCATGCGTGAATAACTTTGTATGGGAATACTGATAGAAGCATTAAATAACCAAAACCGTATCAGAAAATATTGAATTACCGAGGCATTGTCTTGTAAGACTTTTAGTAAAGCAATAACAAATCCTTTTAAAGTTAATGGAAGTTTATGTATTGCAATGGTTTAAAAGGTTAACAATTAAAGTTACAAGCGGATAAATATAGTTTTAAATTGCTCCCTTGCAATTAGTTCAAAGTCTATTCAATTATATATGAATATTTCATGAGCTGGATCATGACATTGTCAAATTCACAACCAATTACAAATAAAATATTATCATTATTAGCCTAGGTTATATAGAAACAATAATTGTGTTACAATCAGTGTTACCGATATATTTTCTTTGGATTTACATGATTTTGAATAGCTATATAATTGTTGTATGTAAGTCCACTTCATTCATTGTTATACTGTCAATGTAAGTTTATAGTATATATAGAGTGTTATTGGTTGACGATAGTCCTTTGAGGGAGGGAAAATCCCTTTTAACTTCGATGATAGGGTGTGTAGCCTTGTTGGTCTATAGTTGTGTATTCACCCGCAACTTATAATAGTTAACGGTGCGTGTTACTGAATTCTTTTCTCTTTGGTAATTACAAATAAAATATTATCATTATTAGCCTAGATTATATAGAAACAATAATTGTGTTACAATTAGTGTTACCCAGGTGCGTATCCAGGGGGGCGTTGGGGCGCGCACCCCCCGGGTAAGAAAAAGAGGAGAAAAAAAGAGAAGAAAAAAGGGAAAAGGAGGGGGGAAAGAGGAGGGAGAAGAGGAAGGAAGGGAAAAGAAGGGAAAAGAAAAAGAAGAAAGAGAAAAAAGGAGAAAAGGACGCACCCACCACTTCTTGAGATTGTTCCCATCTGCATGAAAACGCGCCCCCACAACCCTACGCCCCACCCCTCTCATCGCTTCCCGATGAGTTACGAAACTTAATTAAAGACCTTCGCCCGTATAGTACCAAGACCTCTTGACAAAATCCGACAATACACCACTTGATCGATAACAAGTGATTGGGTTGTGTATTAGTGACGGCTATAGAGGTCGTACACTGACCTACATGGAGTGTGACCACTCCCGACTTTGCAATTTCCCAACATCAGGCCCCGAAAAATCCAAAGGGCACTGTACTGTATGGACATCTAGCAATATCTAGCGATATCTAGGGATGAAAATCCCAAGATCTTCCCTAAACTGAAGGCAGATAGAGAATCGAAGCCTTCAGTGTGTAATGAACTTGAAACTGTGCGTCTTTCGAAAAGAATGCGGGCGCAACTCCTATGGGCTCCTATGGGCCATATGCTTAGGTTTGATAACTGTATTTGTACAGTAGTCTCCATTATACTCCATAGAGTAGGGGGGGGGCACTTGCCCACCCCTGGAAAATTAAAAAAAAAGTTAAGCATTTGACATTTCAATGTTTTCCCCCAACCAACAGTTCTCTAGTTATGTTCATTGCATACTGACCCATAATGCATTACTGAAATTATTGAAGGTCAAAATCCTAAGACATGAGATCTCAAAATAACCGATGTGTAAATGCTCCTTGAACGGGAAGTGTCTTTTCCGACGATCTAGGAGTATTTTTTGGCAAAAAAATCGTCGTACGCTCCGCGCCAACCGATGGTGGCGCTCCGCTTAGATAGTATCAAGTAGTGTGTTACACCTATAC
Source organism: Apostichopus parvimensis (assembly GCA_000934455.1). Taxonomy (NCBI): domain Eukaryota; kingdom Metazoa; phylum Echinodermata; class Holothuroidea; order Aspidochirotida; family Stichopodidae; genus Apostichopus; species Apostichopus parvimensis. Next base: position 208,873 of record KN882515.1, on the reverse strand, counting down.
GACCTACTGACCCCCCCCCCCCCTTGTACTACATTTCTGCGGACGCCCTTGCTAAGCCTCCTGATAGGGGGCCCCTTTGGGTCAGGAGCTCCCAGGCTCATCGTTACGCCACTGGTGGAGCATTGCACAATAAACAGACAATAGTTATTTATTTCAGTCTCATTTCAATTATTCGAATTTTTAAAGCAAACTGCAGATATCACATCATATAAGTGAGCATGAACTTTTGCGTTCCGGGATGAACAGCCTCAAAACTGTAGATGTGCGTAGTGCACGGTTCCGGAAATATCTGCTATATTTTAATTTCCTTCAACGAAGTTTTATAGTAGCCGTTATAAGCGGTTTAATATTTGTACACCAATAAATTAACTGTGTCTGAATTTTCGAAAATTCCCTGACCACCATTCTTCATCATACTTCCCTCTACTCGTGCAATTTTGACCGGTCTGTTAGGGGTTGAAGGAGGTTTTTCTATATTGGTGTCCATAGATGAAATTTTGTGCAACATTATGGGTATATTTTGAAGTGAATTTATTCACGAGAATTGTGAATTTTCAAATTCTGAACAAATAATGGACTTAAAACCTTGAAAATGGTGCTTACGAGTATTGTGGGCCGCGACGTAGAATCACCTACAAAAAGCAATGATCCACAGGAGATGCAATGAGGTCGAACAGGATGTGTGACTGGTGACAATCTTCAAAAAGGTTATGGATGAAAAAAAACTATTGGGAAATTCTTGGTTCTCAGGCAAAAGTGTACATTTGGTTGGTCATTTCAAGCC
>KN882515.1:168874-183247 GCA_000934455.1 Apostichopus parvimensis | reverse complement strand
CATATTTAATTGTAATGTCATGTGAATATTCTAAAAATGCTAGCTTGGCATTCGACAACCTCGTGGATGTCTTCGCCACCTTTGCGTATTGGATTCGTATGGAGGTATTTACAACAGTGCATGTTTAGTGTTACAGGTACCCGGGAGTATGTCACTTCCATTCAGCAAATTTGAATGCATTTCATTGATATACTGGACAGTCAATCAAAAACAAGGACAAAAACTATGATTTTCCAGAATTGTATCTACAATTAGAGGGAATCTTAAATCAGTCAACAGCATACTTTACATACAAAACATAATTCACATTCACATAGTTCATTGCAATCACTTGACATGCACTTGGATGTAGAATGGAACAGCTTTATACGGTCAATGTGTGATCGTGCCTATACGAATGTGATAACATGTACTACTTACTTTATGTTCCAGTTTGTTATCGTTATGAAACCAAAGTGTTATTATCAGGTGCTCCTCTGAATGGCTAACTCTTTTTGCGATCGGAATTACACAAATACGTTTCATCATCTTCGGTCTGTATGGGACGTGAAGGCCAATGAGACATGCCTTATGCATATCTAACTCAAATTGATGACTTTCCATGACACAGCTGAGATGCTTTCCTTCTTTTCTCCATTGCATACTGCTATCTGTCAGTATAGAAAATAGTAAAGAAAATTAAGTGACAATTTTTTCAACCACTGCATCTTCAAAAACATGTCACTACGTATCATATAACTTCATAGAGCAAGGAAAAATTTGGACAGAGATTCAAACGTCAGAGAAGTAGGCCTAGTATCTAAGTACTAGATCATATACAAATAACTATTGAATGCAAACACCGGCCTATCCTGAAAAATATAAATATATACACTTCGAAACGGATTAATCTCAAAAGAGTTTGAGACTGTTTACAAAGACTATAGACACAAAATAGAACTGAAATGATCAATATATTGGCAATTTATGAATGATGAACTAATTTGTACCATTCGAAACTTCATATGGGAACGTACACTTATTGCCTAATGAAACTGTTCATAACATCTACAAAAGGTACGTATTAACGTAAATACATGAAACAGCAACGTAAATGCTGACCGGATAAAACAAAGAATCAAAGAACAAGGTAAAACGAAGATTAACAGACTTGTTTTCAGTACGCCAGAGTACACATCCACACCTGTAGGGTCCCCTGAAGTAAATGCGCAGTGTGGAATGATCAAGAAGACAGGCTTTGCTAACACCAGATTTTCAGGACACACTTGAACAAAAGGGGTTAGTCTAAGATTTTTCTGTTCCGAGAATGGCCCTTCAATATCGGGGTCAGTAGATACCCGAAGACTAACAATACGCCCAGTATCCAGTGCACCAGCTGGTACTTGTAGATGAACTCCAGCAACATCCAATTCTCCTCCATGATGATCCATGTACTGTTCTTTATAAAGATTAGAACCCGGGGAAAAAGAAAGCCTCTCTAAAAGAAGGAAGCAAGAACGGTATGAGCTTTATTCATACGCAATGTTAAAGAAGTGCACATGTTCAGACCAATTCTTGGAATAAGAACGGATGTGAGTTTGACACTTACTGTTCGAAGATTTCAGGATAACATTACTGCAATCCTACACGATAAATCAATTTGTTAAAATTGTAAAATGTTTCCAATGTTCATCAAACTGTTTTCTATGTATATGTGCAAAGAACTGTGGCTCTGCAAATAGCAGTAAATTACTCTGAAATTTCCACAGTACTGCACTGTACGCTACTACAGTATTGAGTAGTACAGAAATGCATAAGGTACATTCAAATACGACGTTAGTTCCATTCAAGTAAATATATAATCCTATAATATACATCAATTGAGATGAAATGCACTTCTCCATGTTAAATGATATTAACATACAGTAAATTACCATGCTCTTCCTTGGCAAGTTGCAACAATTTTCTTCCTAAGTCTATTTTTCCAAGAGACAATTTCAATGCTCTTTGGACATCCAATCTCTCGTATCCCTCTTTCATCAACAGCGTGGCATTTCTTGTTACATTCAACTCTTGGATCTCTTTGATCTGTAAATGTTTTAGTAGTTATCATATCTTGTAGGTTTATATCTCTTTACTGCGGTCAATCAATACATGTAGAATGAGCGCAACATACATTAGAATTTATCAATAATATATCATATTCATGTACTCTGCAGATGACATTACGTAACACGTACTTGCTTTTAATAAAAGATCAGATTTTTCAAAGGATTCATCTACGTTTTTATCGTCAGATTTTACCATAGAGGTGTAATAACATTTATATCACCAATATTGTCTTTTATGTTTTTCATTTTTTATTGTATTTTATCATTTCTATTTTCTTTTCACTTTCCATGTCATGTAGTACACACCTTCCTTATGCCACCTATTTCTCCTTCATCTTCTTTTCTAGTCTTCTTCTTTGATGCACCAACGTATTCGAGAACAATTCTAGCGACATTGTTCAGATGAATAGCTTTTAATCGGTCATACAATTTAATCATTTTGTCTGGCTTTATCAGTTGTCTTTCGTCTAATATTTTCAGTAGCAGCTTGCCAGGTTCTGCATATTCTTGTATTGCATCGTTCTCAGCTGACCTCAGTTCAAAACCAACAGCTAGCTCTTTACAATCGTGAATGTCCAAAAGACTTGCTACATCTTCTTTCAACTTCTCATATCCCGTCAAGTCTGAAAGTTAAAGTATAAATTGTATATAAATTTTAAGCGTTTCATAAAAGACAAGTTTTTCATTTTCTCAGCTCTTGTCACCATTTAAATGGCTTTCATCATGATATTTCACCAGTACACTAATTGTAGTGTGCATAAAGCTGACACTATTCTATTATAGTAAATTTATCATACGTATGAAATAGTGCAAACCCTATATACCTTACAGGTCCTATAATCATAACAAAGTATTCGCTGCTCCTATATTTATATCTCACCTGTAAGCACTTTATACAGCATTCCTTGACTTTCTCGAGAGAGGAGAATATCTTTCACCTGTGGAATGAAAATTTACACTGTAAATGACGTAATTATGAGAAACCGCAGTAACTGTTATAGAAACATATTTCCCATTACTTACTAAAATTGTCTTAACTCCAGATATCTTAATCACACAAACAGGGAAATCCATTTTTTTCTCAAAACTTTACGTTATTAATATGAGAGAAAAATTACTCTAAATTTAAAACAAGCAACGCATTTAATATAAAACTAATGAATATTTGAAAGTGATGAATAGAATCAACCAGAAATATTGTTGGAGTTTCAGCAAATGGGAAATATAAGACTTACCTTTGAATGGAGGTTAACAGCCACTTGGTTCTTTTCGTTTTGCGATACTTTCAACTCAACATCAAACATGCCAATGGTCCCATCCTGGTTTCTGTTGAGCCTAAACTGACGAGTGACTCTACTGGCAGCGCACAAATGATCAATGTCTACATTCTGATAGATACAGGATATGTACAAAGACATGGAATGAACAAGAGTTACAGTATAAAGCGTAAATGAAGAGAATGTTTGACCGAAATGTTCCCATTTATATACTTTGAATTAGATCCGTAAGGTACTTTTCGAAGACATCACTTTTCGACATTTTCAATCCTTACACGTACAATAATCGTTGACCTTTTGTCCCTTAGTAACTTAATTTAATATTGTGATAAATTTCCATTTCTCCTATACTACAATTATTTCAAGACAGAAAAACAAACCTTTGTTGCTTCTTCTTTGGTAAGATGGTAGCTATCATTATGTGCTGACATTGTCAGATCCATATAAGTAGCTGTATCATCACAACCTCTATTCCGCGTCCTGCTAATTAGAAATGTTTCGTAGTTTCCAAGAATCAGTTTAGACTGATGGTCGTCTAGTAAAAACTAAAATATAAAGAATATCGAAAAACCTTTGACAAACCAATCGTTCTAAGATCTAGATTCACATCATCACATGTGAACAGCTGGTAATTTGTTAATAGATCTCTGAATCTAATTCCACATGAAACATGGTTAACGCCGGTGCCTTCCAATCATAACGTTCCCCAGTTCGGGTCACTCCAAGATCAATGTATGTCGTCCAGTTACAGAGTAGTTGACAATTGACAATTCATCATCATGGACGTTAAATATGAATCTAAGGGACTGACTTCGGTCAGCTTGCGGCTTTGATAAGCCAACGAGCTAGGCTTCTTCGCGAGTTCATGCTTGTAGGAGGATCTAAAATACATACATACATAAATGGCTAACTATAAAGCTTTGGCTCTACAATAGCCTTACATATCCTCAAAAATGTGGTTATATACACGGAAAACATTTGTTTGATTTATTTATGATTTTCGTTTCTAAAACATTCTCTTCCAATCAGTACTATGTCGTCTGCGTTTGTGAAGAATGTTTGTGCATCTCATTAACACAAAATCATCATAAAATCTCACTAAATATGATATTTCTAAGTACATTAATAACTTTGCAGCATTTCATTAACCTTGTGAAACTGTGTTCATGATTCTCTTTATTCCCAATCCGGCATCATCTACATTACATCAAACTTGTTGTTAGGCTTTGAAATAATCCACCAGTTTATCTGAAAGTCCTTTTTTTGCATAGTCTGTAATGGGACTGAAAGGAATAAAATATCTGATTTCCATGTTTGTTCATTTAAATTATCGGTACCTGCATGTACCTGGTAATCTTCGTCTCTGTCCTTACAGAAACAGACTGTTAGAAGGACATCATCTTTGTCGTCAAGTATACCATCAACGAATGAAACAACACGAAAGATGTGATTCTGTTCTGTTTCTTGGCTGACAAGATTAACAAAGACGTAGCTCAGGGTGTCAATGTCAACACTTATATTCTCCTGGTCTAGCTTCCATTTTGTGGTTTTCTCTTCTGTCCAGGTAATCTCACCTGTGCAAAAAACAGTATGGAACATTAACCTTTCAGGAAGAACAAATGAAATTCAAATAATATACTTCTACGTACACTTTAATGACATACATCCATTTCCTATTAGTACTGTTTTTATGAATAAAACTTTTGAAGTATTGATTTTGTTTTTTTAAAAAAACTGACAATAATTCATAATTATAGTGTTAACTTTAGTGATTTTCACCTTTTTGCAAGTTCCCGTCAGCCGTTCTACCAGTGAAGACAATTACACTATGGCGGTCTGGCTCAGGGATGATAGCTGAGTGGGGAATCTTCAGATTTACCGGCTTTTGGAACTGTAGTCCTTCTGGCTCTAGCTTTATCAGAGGTGTCATTCTGCCCCTAAGAGCACTTCCGGGAAGGTCTAAGTCAGCATCATAAATCACATTAACAGCAATAACATGTTCGTTGGATAACGCATCATGGGGAATTGTAACATGTACCCCCATTATGCTGATTGTTCCACCTTCAAAGTTTATGTTGTGTTCAATATATGGATCATGGCGCCTTCTTTGCGGTGAACCTTTTCTCACTCTTGATACTTCTCTCTCTGTCTTCTCCGTCGAATTCCCTTCATCATCTGTTCGATCTGTTGATGCAACTTTTTCTTTTGATAAGGTCTTTGAAACAAGCTTCATTCCTGGTTCCTCTGAATTTCGAATCATACTTTCTTCTGCTTCTTGCCTTTTGTGTGAATCATTGTCGGCTGTGAAACTTTGAGTTGCATTATCTGGAAGTGTACAAATTCCAACAGCATCAAATTGCATGAATATGAGTAACATTGAACAGGTCAGAGTAAAGACCTGGTAAGAAAAAATAGCTCAACAACAATTTTCATATCGTTCCACCATTGAATAACTAATAACATAATTATCTCAAATCAGATTGAAACATATATACTTAACATTAGAATGTAAGTTAGAGTCAAGGCTTTCGTTCTTTGTTCAATTAAATACGTGTTCTCAATGTAATACAGTTTTAAACGGTATTTGAAATATGGCGCAATATTTCTCCAACGACTTTACAATTTTTTACTAATATTTAATACAGAACCGCTTGAAGAATAAGAACACAAATTTGAAAAGAATTATTCGTCACCAAGCAATGGGTTAATGATCTTGTCAAGTTAAAGTTCATACCTGCAGACCAATCATGTAATATCGGTGACCGGTTTTCCTCGAACTGGAAGGGGTCTATCATTGCTTGGTACGGAATCAGTAGTCTTTCATTTGTTCTATGTAGCTGTATACACCTTAAACCCTGTTGAAGGTTAGTGACATCGTACATATTGATAATGTTTCGGCTTTTCATGAACTTAAGGAGTGTGATCCCTGGTGATTCGACAAATGATATACGACGCAGCATATCCCTTTGTGCTGGTGGCAAGTTGAACAAAGTCGCTAATCGTAGAACACTGTCCAGGGTAAGTTCGTCAGTAACCTGGACTATCAGTTTGCCGTACGCAGCTGAAAGATGAGCAATAGTGAGAGCATGCATGGAATAAAAGGTCTGCTAAATGAGCGTTGACAAATATTATTGAAAATGTAGACCGTCCTTTATCATCCAAATCATCCAATATGTTAATATGTTAAAACCGAAATCCTTTCTTTCGACAATAAACATACAATTTATTCTAACCCTCTCACGGTCTCACCCTTTTGAATATATTGACTTTTCAATGTATGTATTGTATGTATGTATGTATGTATTGTATGTATGTATGTATGTATGTATGTATGTATGTATGTTTTTAGATCCTCCTGCTAGCAGGAACTCGCGAAGAAGCCATCATTGGCTTATCAAAGCCGCAAGCTGACCAAAGTCAGTCTCTTAGATTCATATTTAACGTCCATGATTATGAATTGTCAACTGTCAATAACTCTGTAACTGGACGACATACATTAATCTTAGAGTGACTAGTACCCGGGACCTTATGATTGAAAGGCACTGCCGTGTAGTTGGAAATTGTAGTTGAAAAGACTGTGTTTAGCCAGTGTTTTGGTCGTTTACATGTCCTATACGTTACTATCCTCTGACCATGTTCGTTGTAGCAGAAATTTCTAGACGAGATAGTTATGTGTCCAAACTTAAATAAGAAATAATTTTCAAATTTCCCACTGCATCCACACCTGCTTATAAAGTTTTGTTGCAATGAAAAATATGTTGGTTTGTCCTCCTGCTATGCCGAAACGCTAAATGTAGATGTCTTCCAAGTCGTCATCTTTATGTGTTGAAAATCATGGGTGCTGAATCATAGTCCACCAAATAGAATTGTCAGTATGGGAGAAGCTTTAGAAATGTTGAGTAGGCCTGTCTAATACGTAAATACATTCACATTTCATATTAATTGTGAAATATAAGTTATCTGGACCTCACAGTTTGTTAAGTATGACCGTACCTGACAGAGCCGATTCCTGTGATGTACCTTGAGTTATGTTGTCATGTGGTAAGCATTTTACCTCTTCAACGGAACCTGATGCGTTCTATAAATAAAGCAAGCAAATCTCATTCAAATCCAAAGTAGATACCAAACTTGGGTGCAGATTATGGACTAGAAACAACCACTAAAGACACCAGAAGAACATGGTTTCAAAACCGTATTATACGATGAAGCTTATATAGTCAACAATTTTCTTGCTATAGATACAATGAGAATAGATCATCAATTTAAGTGTTACTTTTATTTCTGAGGATGAGCTTTTACACCTGTCACTGAGTTGTGTCAGCCAAACTTAAATTTTGGCAATTTTCAGCTAAAACTGAAAATAAACAAACCATTTCACTATGGAACATTTATAGTACTCCAAATTACTTTTTTTCTGATTGAGTGGGCTTCCACACATACAACGACACTACAAATGAAACCTATACAATTAACCCACAATCAGGACAAAGAAATGGTAAACGTGGGCATCAATATGTTGGTGTTGTGTCAGGGTAATTCATATATGGGTCAGAATAGCAGCATTCCTATTTACCTGTATCATGGACACTCTATTAACATAATCCTTATCAAAATTTATGCCTGCCCCCCATCGCCCCCCCCCCCCCCCAATTTGGTTTAAACTTAGCTGTTCAACAGAGTAATTCACCATCCTACCAAAAAACGAGGCCCCAGTATTAGCTAAGTGCAACCCATCCCTGGCAAACAAATCCCTTCATGACCACATGTCAATAAATGTGAAGGAGAAGTCAGAACACAGACTATGCAATAAACCATTCAAAGTTACCATCTTATGCGACTGAACCTTGCTGTCAAATCTTGGCAATACACTACAGATGACAACTTTAGTTGATGCTAGTCGACACAACAATTCGTGATATCTTTGACCGAATTATGTCGAGTGACTCCTTCTGCACATTATTGGTACCTACCTGGGGCCACAAGAACCTCCTCATTTGACACAATTTTGTTTACCCTTTCACTGACATCCCGGATTTTGGCACCTGGCAAACATCGCCTGACCCTTCTTGCTTTATCCAGCCTGCAGAACTCTCGGTTCACATACCGTACTAGTGAATCCCCACATAATACCATTCTTCCTTTTGGCTTCTCCCGTCTCCACTGACCACTGTTTACAACCACACTTTCATCGTCAATCACATCACAATCACCACGTACTTCGTCCTCTACTAACCACTCACTAGTTCTCTCCTGGGAGGCTTCATTACCACCATTCCCAACACAAACATCACGCAACTCTTCCACATGTTAAACCTCGAATCCATTACAAGTTGGAACATCCTCACAAAAATCCCTTTCAACAACTGCACTACTCACAGTCCTACTATTTCTGACTTCAGTCCATTAACAATTACAGCTCTTCAATAGCTCGTCTAATTCATTAAATTCCACACACTTATCGCAAACAAAAAATATCTTCACTCGACGCTGAATTGAAATCACATTCCAAGCCAGAAACGTCAAACTCGATCCACACATTACACTCATCACAGCAGACTAAACGATCAGGCACATCCATAACGAATACACTAAGGCACAGAAAACGCGCGAACACAGAAAATCGATACCTCACAAACCGCAGCTTAGGCTCAAAAGAGACTATGCACCGAACGATAGGATACACTGACGCTACAGACATAAAACGTACGGATAGCACTTAAACAAGAGAAAAGAGCACAGATTGAACACAAAAAAAAGGTCAAGAACAGACAATAAATAACTCCACAGTAACAAACATAACGAATTACAAAGTATTTTGAAGAAAAAACGATCCCAGAAATGAAAGAATTTAAAGAGCTCCGATAAGTGAAATGTGCAGCTAACACTTTTTCTTAACACTTTCAAGGTTTTAATTGACATTATCGCAGCTTGAAGATATCGCAGATTAAGTCACTACCCAACTAGCTAATACCGTCGAACAAGAAACTTCTTGAGACATCACAATCAACATTTACAATGCCAAAATGGAGAGGGATACGCCTATATTGGTCATTGTCGATCCTTCAAAATATCATTTATAAATACAATACGCTTTAATGTTTTTACCCAAGGAGGGAATTTTATCTCCATTGTTAACTAAAGTAAGAACTTATTTAGCTGTACTTTTGTCCACAAGGAATAATTAGGTGTTAATAAATATTTTAGATAACTTTAGAATGCATTGGATCCTGCGCTTAAGTCTATGACAAAAGGATATCTTACCCCCTTCTGGTTGAGTATGTCCTGAGACATTCTCTGTTTATCGGCGAGTAACTGTTCCTGATTTGTGACGACTAGAGAGGTACCGATTTGGTCTCTTTCCATCTTTGCATCATCCATTTGTTCAATCGGTTTTTGGGTCTCATTACCTGTTTCTTTTGTTAGCTTTTCCTCAACGTTTCGCAATTGACGTTCTGATTCTAGTTCAACTGAAATTTGTTGTTGGAAACGTTTGGTAGCTTGAAGTTCTTCAGTCACTCTTGAATCTTCAAAGAAATGAAAATAGGACTCTGGATAGCTAGATTTCATTTACCAAGGTATTGTGTTATTCGTTATTTTACAGGTGTCTTCACCGTTCTGCTAACACATGGATACAACTACAAACATCTGTTATGTTTATTTTATTTGACTTATGCATTGTGCCGTGATGTGAAAAAAACAAAGCAAATTAAAAGCACTGAAATGAAATACAACAATAGTTTCAAACTGAGCGTAAACGATACAAATTGTTTCTTATTCTCCAAGTCCAAACTAACTGGGTCATTTCGTGCTCATTCAATTACACTCAATTACAATAGTTAAGGACCTTGTCAAGCTGGGGTCACGTGAGACCCATGTATATGTGTTATAATCGCTTAACTGACGAGTGGGTCGATTTTCTTTCATTGCAATGTTGCATACTTACATTGAAGGTGTTGATAGATAGATATAAGCTCCACTGCCTCACTCAGTCCTTGATCAGAGCAGGCTTTCAGTAAATGTCTGATGTCATCAGCCGAGACCACCCCTGATTCTTTGATAAGTTGAAGAAGCGATGAAGCGGGTGCATCACTCTCCATGATGTCCTGTTGAGCTGGAACTTCAAAGTAGCTAAGAAGCTTGAGACAGTCTTTTGCCTCAATTAATGACCCCAACGATGCCAAGACAATGTCGAAACTGAAAATGTCACTCTACAACAAGTACAAATTGAGGAATAATGATTTGGGTGTTGGATGAAATTGTTTCATGTCTTCACGGATTCATGAGTGCTAGCAATGAAGTCATATACTAAGAAAAAGCCAACGGAGTAGCATATCTAATCGCAAACAGTTTTAATGCGCTGCATTATCATGCTTCAAAATCGCAATCCTCATTCACACCGCATTGAGTTTCGACCTCAGTCGACAATGTAACTATTTTGTTAGACTTCATCAACGTGTGAACGTTGCTTGTCTATTTATCATTTGTCCTTTGTCTTCGTAACCAAATGTCACTTTTCGTTTCGATCGATCTGACCTCTGACCTTTTCTTCTGAATGTATTCGAGGCATAACACCTTATCACGGGTCACCTTTCTAACAAATTTTAAGAAATCAGCTTACAAATGCGGCAAAGGGAATCAACCAAATCAGGCGAAAACGCACGCTACACGAGCTAACTTGCTCCACCATGGAGTGTATGCGAACACGCTGTTAGAAACTTAAGTCGCCCGGACATGCGTGGTTCTGCATGCGCTTGTTATGGCTTCATCACTTTGTATGTAAAAAGTATAGAAGTCAGAAATCAGGCTTTTTATGATCCCCTGTGATTTGCTATAGCTCCCTTGCATTTCATATTTGTGACTTAACGTGAAACCGACATGTACACGTTCAAGTTTGTCGTATTATATCTTTTTGCTGCATCACGGATAAGGTACATCTTAACTGGTATTAATAGGAAAACTCAACTTATATAGGTAACATGAGTGCCACAAATAGAGTAATGTTTGTCTGCCTGAAAGGTTAACCATTGTCGGAAATAGTCCTAAATTGACGTTATACCGTATGGTACGCAAGTAGCATAAATGTATAATACGCTATATACATATATACATAATCAGCAGTTAACAGAATTCGCTGTTCTTTAACTGCAACAAACGTCTTCTTTCCCTATATGCGCGTGACCTGGGGCGCGTAACTTGATATCGTTACCCGCGATACGCAATCTGTAAGACTCTGACATTTGATGTTAGAATAGTGGCTGGAGTCCATTGAGACCGACTTTTCTGACACGTATAGAAAGTAATCTCAACATCAGTAGTATCCAAACCCACCCGATTAAATTTGAAATTTACCATCAATGCCGGTTATATCATAGCCCTTACGAATAGAGTACCAACACGACTAACAGTGTTTTCCTGTCTTTCATGTTTACCTTATACATAATATTCGGATATTCATTCACAGAACGCTGTACAAAAAAATGACATTTCCATATGCGCCTTCTAAAAGAGGCGTATATCTTGACTGACTTACTGTGTTGTATTCATGTATTTCTCCAGTCGTTTCGGTAACAGCAAACAATCTGTTTATGTTATTATTAACCCTGATTCTTTGGCAACCGTTAGGAATATCAAATGAAGCCAGTTTATGTCCGCCTGAGACGAAGGCATGATCGGCAGAAAGCGTCACATGACCCCCAAAGAGAGAGTACGCAACGACAACCCGTGTACCACTACCACCGCCCCATAATATAAATAGTAGTCCCTTTGCTTCATTGACTGTTATACTATAAGCATATTTGTCTTGTTGTTTGGTATATTCCTGTTCTATTTCGCCATCGCCATTACACAGTAAAGCTCTGAAATACGGGTAGCCTGTACAGATAAACAGTTTATCGTTACTAACTGCTATATCCCATGGCCAATCACCTTTATCTAATCCGTGTAATGTGATCGCTTTGATTTTAATCAATTTAAAATCAAAGACAATCACCTGACTAGAATCTAGAGCCACGTATATGAAACCACCTGCGTTTGTCATACAGCAGGCTTCCCCGTTAAATTGCCCTCGATGTAAAATACGACCTTCACTAATATCGTACGATTCTATGGTATTATTACCGCACATTACAAATCTCTGATCATCCAGTAGACAAACACACCGCAATGAACCTGGAGAGGTATATCGTTTTGAATGATATGGCTGTGACTTCTTCATCAAGTACGGTTTACCGGGAAAATCAGGGTTAACTTGTAACCTAAACAGATCTATAAATGTGCCACCTTCCTTCTTGTTGCCAGCCACAGCCAAACAACCACCATTTTCCAATATTTCCATATTTCATATTTAGTTGTTAAAAGGCCAATACCATTTCCCATTCCGAATTAGTTGAAAACAGTTGAAAACCGAAAACTGTTGCTTCGCATTATGCATTTGACTATATTTGATTCAAACAACCAAACAACCGAAACAACAACCTTTGTACCCTATTTATTAATCTGTAACAGAAATTGTGTTAATTGCTGATATATAAACTATAAACATGCACAACCATCTTCATCGATGATTCTATAAAGTATGTACAGGTGCTTCAGTTTGTCTGCTGGGTTTTTAACAACTCTTTGAATATGCTGTACCCTATGGATCTACAGTGCAACAAATTATTCCATACATATGGAACTGTTACAAGACAAATATTATCATCAGTGTATCAATTTATCTTTTAAAAAGGATTTTCACTGGAATAATATGGTACTTTGGTTTTACCATATAACTAACATTCTTGTGACATTGTCAAAGCATGATGTTCACAAATGTTTTGTAAATTTTCTAGTTATGACTTTCCCTCGCATCATAATATTGCCTTTTATATTACAACTCGTGAAACACATACCATCTCTGTTTAATAATTATCTCACATCAAAAAGGATCATCAACATAATATCAAGATAAATCCTTAGTAACTGCATGATCAAATATTTGATAAAGAATAGGAGAAAAGGTTAATAGTGTACAACCTGTACTTTCCAAGACATATCAAACTGTATACATCCAGCATGTGCTACAGCATTTAGCCTTAATGGGAATGGCCAAGTCACCTGAACCGCAACCCCACCCCCCCTTTCCCATTCAAACTTAACAAGTGGAAAGATATATCAAAGCATTATATAGGCATAATATCAAAATATTTGGCCATTATGAGTGGTCTTAACTCTGTATACCTCATTCCACAGCAGCTCAACCCACATACCTCATGCACTATACTCTGAAATAATGTATAGATACGTGTTCAAGAAACATCTCAAATTGTGCTACAACAATAGGTCTTAATAGGGCTACCAAGTCAACTCAACCCCCCCCCCCCCCCCCACCCGTCCCTTGCAACCTATTCAATGAGGATGAATCCAAAAAATGCTTTAGCTTTCAAATATTTTTGTGAAATTAAAGCTAAAACATTATATACCTACTTCCCCAACTGCCCCTGACCAACTCACTGACTTTTACATCAAACTAATGATGGATCAGTTGGGGGTAAATACCTTCTATATAAGTCCTCTGATAGCTAGCTATACAGTCCAAAGAGGCTACGTGCATCTTTTGGCAGCATTTTAGAATTACTAATACTAACGTAACAAGTTGGGTTACTGAAAATGCATATTGAATGAAGCAGGAAAGTAATCGCAAAAATAATCCAAATCAAAATATAAAAACTGTTATTCTATTTGAGCGGCGAATTCTTCCTCTGTCGATTTCAAACGTCGATTTCAAACGTCGACTTCCAAATGTCGATTTTGTTAGTACTTTCAGTACTGTTAGGAGAACGTTAATTACTTCAGTCGTTTCGGTATAATATGATCTTTAACTGTACATTTTATTTTATTTTATTTTTCCATAATGAACAACAACTAAAGTAGTTTCTAGCGTAACCTCGCGTGCAGACATAATTATGTATATACCTTATGTGTGGCCAGGGACGTAGCTAAGGCCTGATGATTGGGGGGTGTAGTGG
>KN882515.1:150626-166926 GCA_000934455.1 Apostichopus parvimensis | reverse complement strand
AGGTCGCTACGCATGTCTGCTAGTGTCCATGGGTACGTCCCTACTCCAAGATATAAGGATTATATGTATAGATTCATTCATCTCAAACTAAAGCAATCAGATTCGATATTGCAAGTTTGTCCAAAATCAAGCAAAATGATCCAAATTCCATTACAAGCTTTAACATCTCACTCTATTTCTTTTTTAAGAGAATATAAGAACTCGTTTTATGGGATGCTTGGCATCAGAAAGTTGTATAATTTGGCATCTCTTTGCTCCCTTTGAATCCTGGGATGAATCCTTGGATGAGTTTGAATCCTGTGATGAATCCTGGAGTGAGTTTGAATCCAGGGATGAATACTGTTATGAATCCTGTGATAGCTTCAGGTTGGTACATTTCTGTTATTCAACGTTTGTTCGACATTGTGTTTAACTTTAACTCAAGTGTAACTACATTCTGTTTGTACATTAAAAGGAAAATATAAATTGTAACCATGGGAGCTTGTATGGACTGTTTTACAGGGAACAATGAAGGATTGGAGCAACCGGATGATGTAAATCTCCATTTATTGGGTTCTAACAGTTCTAAGCTAGGCAGCGCGTAACTGTAGGCTATTCTTACTGTATGTCAGCTGCGGCCAACCATAGACGTTAGGTTTCAGTAGGAATAGATAACACTAACTCTCCGTACAGCCTACAGGGGTCAAGTAAGTGCAGCTTGGTCAGTAACTAGGGAAAGTTACAACTAACGTCAAGTTGGCCACAAACAGTTGGCTCAAGCAAACAACAATCCAAACCTACAGCACTGCGTTTGTTATTTAACCGTATAGTAATTTGATAATATAATATTATGAAACACTTCAAATCATATTAGCAGAACTGGGCCTAGCCTATCCTATTGATCATAAATGTTACTGTTAGGCCTAACGTTCGGCCAAATGCTAATAAGATCTAAGCCTTGCAACACTACAGTTATGGTATTATAATAGTTACTTGATATGGCGCATTACAGTGCACTTTGGGAATTTCACGATTGTATGCGTGAAAACCTCTCAAGAAATGTTTGGATAGAGTCCCTTCAAAAGTTCAATCACATAATGAGCTAGTTCAAGAATGTTTTGATGTTCATTTTGGTGTGTGCGTGTATATGTAGAGTTCAAAGGTCATTTCCAATTTGGGACATTTGCAAGAAACTTGCTGACAACTTGGTTTGAAATCTTGCGTTCAGTCTAATGTTACAAATGTTTTCATGACTATAAAACGTGACAAGAAATCCGCTCTCCAGTTTTGATTCCATTTTTACCCAATTGCATCAGTTGGATACAAACCCACAGAAATAAAGAACACACCTCTGTGATTTGCACTTTATACACTTATTGCAAAATGTCATTTCCGAGAATATTAAATACTTCTTGAGTGGTTCAAATCTGTATTTGGTTCAGGATTAAAAAAAAATATATTCATCTTTTCCTAGGCCTAGAGCATTCAAAATCGGAAGACAACATTTCAATGTTAATCATTGCAGTTAACCATGGAATACTTCATGAATTTAATGGTCCATTCACAATCTTGGTAATATCAAAAGTCAGGTCTTAATCCCTGATTTTCAATGTAGAGGTTGTGACTAATTCTATAGTTACGGAAAAAATCGAAAAAAAAAAAAATTGCCGATCTTTCTCAAAATAATATTGAACAAAAATTACCATTTTGCAACTTACCACCTGTTATTAGTTTAGTTCAGTTCAGTTAATATATTTCGCATATAGATAGACATACAAAACAGTGCAGTAATGGTATATACAGGATACTAGAAAAAAACATAAAATGTTTATCATATGTTTTATTATATTAATATATCGAAGGGGAGGAGGTGTCACCTCCCATATACCCCTTTTCCCAGTCCACAAAATGTTCCACTGGAGTTGAAATAAGAATGAAGGTGTAAATTGGTTTCACCGAGCAAAAACTTTGAACACCAGAGGCCTAGAAATCCCTTTCTTAAATTTGTGAAACCCCCTGCTACAAAGACTGTGTACTAATTGACCTACTGTAGGTACTAACAGGCCTATGTACTTATTGGCCTATGTACTTACATGCCTATAACTAGTTGGCATATGTACAAATTGGACCTGGACTCAGGCACCCACTCTGTCTTAAAATTACAAGTTATCTGTTTGTTGAATTTCTTGAGTATTTTTTATTAATATGAATTTACTATTGTTTTGCTACAAGTCTGGTTGAAATAAGCAAGACCTCTGTACATCACAAGGGGACTTTCCCTGT
Organism: Apostichopus parvimensis; assembly: GCA_000934455.1. Taxonomy (NCBI): domain Eukaryota; kingdom Metazoa; phylum Echinodermata; class Holothuroidea; order Aspidochirotida; family Stichopodidae; genus Apostichopus; species Apostichopus parvimensis. Next base: position 164,664 of record KN882515.1, on the reverse strand, counting down.
TGTCAGAGGTTTCATCTCAACCATGTGATCCTGTCTTCATCTTCTCCCTCCACAGGAAGAGAGACGGGCGCAGCAGGCAGCAGCGGCAGAGAAACGGGTGAAGGAGGTAAAGGCATCCTAAATAATAACAATAATAATATTTGATTTTTATATAGCACTTTATACCAGCAATAGGTCTCAACATACCTTATATTACCCCTGGTCAATGAGGTAAAGGCATCCCAAATAATAGCTATAATAATATTTGATTTTTATATAGCACTTTATACCAGCAATAGGTCTCAAAGAACTTTACATACGTTATGTTATCCCAGGTCAATGATAACCTGTCCCAGAGACAATCCCTCCAGTCGGCTGCAGTTATATACTGCGCCCAATGACAAGTTACCTCACAGGTACCCCATTTAACCCCTGGGTGGAGTGAGGCAATTAAGATAAAGCATGTTGCCCAGCGTACTGAACTAGGCAGGAATCGAACCAGCAATCCTTGGATCACAAGTTCGATGCACTAGTCAATTGTCCACCAAGCATCTAAGCGTGAATCCCTACAGGTGTACAACATTGTACGGTCTCCATTCAGCTGATTGTTATCAGGGTACATGACCATAGACCACTTCCAAAATTGCCAGCTAATTTAACTTCAAACAATTTCTGTAATTATGTATATATGTATCATGTATGTATGTATTTTAGATCCTCCTGCAAGCAGGAACTCGCGAAGAAGCCTCGTTGGCATATCAAAGCCGCAAGCTGCCCGAAGTCAGTCTCTTACAATCATATTTAACGTCCAGGATTATGAATTGTTAATTGTCAACAACTCTGTAACTAGACGACATACATTAATCTTGGAGTGACTCGAACCGGGGACCTTATGATTGAAAGGCACCGGCGTTAACCACTGAGCTAACACTCCACGTTATTAGTGTGTACAGTGACAATGAATTATAGACACTTGAAAATATAGACTTTCTGTTCAGTGGACCAGTATTCCTTAAAATTTGTATGTTCATAAGTTAACAACATTTGAAGTGTAAAATATATAGTTATAAAGACCAATTTAGACTTATATCAATTCTTACAGTACATGTCTGTTCCAGGTATAGTGTATATCTCTTAAATTGCATGTATTTCAAGCACATGGAAACGCCCTGCTCTCAGACTTTCTCCTTCAGTTATGTGGTTAGAGGCAGTTGCTTTAATTGACTGTAACCTACTGACAAACTTAGAAACTTTGTAACATTCCTGTTTGGAGCAATTTGCAGTACTTATTTACAAAAAGTAAATAAAAATATCTGAACACTTTACCATAAAAAATTGGTGATAAAAAATTTGAAAACTGCTGCTGAATGGGGGGACTAAAGCAGCACTGTTTTATAAAGGTGAATATTATTTTGAGAGTATGTAAATTAGGTCATGTCTTTCAAGACTATTTTTGTTTTTATTTTACTTTTTCTTAAAGGGGAAGATGGAGTGGCTTAAAGGGGGAGATGTAGAGGTTTAAAGGGGGAGATGAGGTTTAAAGCAGCTTACTGAGAGTGGTCTAGGGATTTACAAGGGTTATATCACACTAAAACAAACTGTTAGCAAGCTGCTTATCCACTAAAGAGTCTGTGTAAGAGAATGTGTAAAGGTAAGTGTGCCTGACGTTTCTATCCCAGCTGGATCTTCTTCAGAGGCTGAATGTAATTGTCATTCAGCCTCTGAAGAAGATCCTGCTAGGATCAAAACGTCAGGCACACTTACCTTCACACACTTATAAGTGTTGCTCTCTATATAAGAATGACATTGATAAGATCAACACACCTTTGGCACTTGAAATTCAGGTCTAAAGTTTGCAGTGTTAATTTTGAATGTCTCATATATGATGTGGCAAGGAACCACTATTAATTAAGCCTTTGGTTTCTGATTTGTTTTCTTTTGTTTTTTTCTTGTGCTTCTTCTTTCTGAAGGCGGAGGGCAGAGGTGTTAAAGATCCAGAGGGGGTGAAGAAAAGAAAACTGCAGCAAGAGGAAATGGAGAAGCGAGCAGAAGCCCTGGAGCAAACAGAGGGTGACAATAAATTAAAGGTAACTTTAACCTGCAGGAGTGTGTCTTGTTAAGACAATAGAAACAACAATGGGACATTGTTCTAAGTACAGAAGCAAAAAGATAAGAAATTAAAGGTAACTTTAACCTGCAGGTGTGTGTCTTGTTAAGACAATAGAAACAACAATAGGACATTGTTAAAAGACGATAGAAACAACAATGGGACATTGTTCTAAGTAGCAAGGAGGTAATAAATTAAAGGTAACATTAACCTACAGGCGTGTGTCTTGTTAAGACAATAGAAACAACAATGGGACATTGTTCTAAGTAGCAAGAAGATAATAAATTAAAAGTAACTTTAACCTACAGGTGTGTGTCTTGTTTAAACAATAGAAACAACAATGGAAAATTATTCTAAGTAGTAAGAAGATAAGAAATTAAAGGTAACTTTAAACTACAGGTGTGTGTCTTGTTTAGACAATAGAAACAACAATGGGACATTGTTCTAAGTAGCAAGAAGATAAGAAATTCAAGGTAACTTTAACCTGCAGGTGTGTGTCTTGTTCAGACAATAGAAACAGCAATTGGTCATTGTTCTAAGAAGATAAGAAATTAAAGGTAACTTTAACCTACAGGTGTGTGTCTTGTTTAAACAATAGAAACAACAATGGAAAATTATTCTAAGTAGTAAGAAGATAAGAAATTAAAGGTAACTTTAAACTACAGGTGTGTGTCTTGTTTAAACAATAGAAACAACAATGGGACATTGTTCTAAGTAGCAAGAAGATAAGAAATGAAAGGTAACTTTAAACTACAGCACGTGTGTCTTGTTTAAACAATAGAAAAAACAATGGGACATTGTTCTAAGTAGCAAGAGATAAGAAATTAGAGGTAACTTTAAACTACAGGTGTGTGTCGTGTTTAGACAATAGAAACAACAATGGGACATTGTTAAAAGACAATAGAAACAACAATGGGACATTGTTCTAAGTAGCAAAAAGATAAGAAATTTAAGGTAACTTTAACCTACAGGTGTATGTCTGATTAGAAAATGGGATAATCAAATTAATCGAAACAACAATGAAAAATTGTTCTAAGTAGCAAGAAATTAAGAAATTAACGATGATGGCATCATCTAATGAACAGCAATGAATGGAATAATTAACTAAGTAGCAGGGATGTATATTAACAATATTTTGAATTACCTGTGTGTATCAAGAAGGAGAAACTGTTAGACTGATCAATATAGTAACCACAGATATAAAAAATATATGTAATAAAACTTTGCTGGCCAAAGCAATCAGAGAGTAGAAGCCTTCATGTCTGTAGTAAACAATGGAAAAATATAATAACCTATTAAAAAAAGAAGCAATGGAAGCAACTGTTAAGTTGCTGCTACTGCACGATGTTTTAGGCCGGATTCAACCATAGTGCTTTGATATTTTCATGGTTTGATATTTCCATGGTTTTGATATGATCATCTGGTGTATATATCCCCGATACGTATGCTAAGGCGGTAGTGTACCGAACAGTATGTTTTTGAAATCGCTTTTAAATCTGTTTCTGATGAATTTGTGAACCAATAAAATTCAGGGATTTGTTTCTTCATGGTCTTCTTCATTTTGGGAGGTATTACCGTGGAAACCAACAAAGCAGCTGCTTAACACTTCTCCTTATATTTTTCTGTTTCAGTGGCAAGTTGGATGAAGACAAACCAGACAAAGTGGAGGAGGTTGAATAATGGATGTAAATAGTTGAAAAAGAAGGAACTATTTTGCGTGAAGTCCTACTGCATGTGCAAGAAAAACAGTATTCTTGGTGTTGAATTAACAGTAAGATTTAATATTTACATAGTGTGCAATATATATAAATGTGACTTCAAATGGAATAGGAGAACAAGATGTTGCTGATACTCCAAAACCATTCTCTCAGCTTTAGTATAACCTGGTCGATGTGTGTGAATGTTTGTTTGTTTTTTTCGTTTGTTATTATTTTGCTTGGAATGCCAATTGCTCGTACTTGCCGTTATGTATCTGGGTAAGTGGTCATGTGACTCGATCAAAATTGTTAAATGAAAAGCTTAATTTAGGAAATCAGGAAAAATTGGTGGAAGGACTAAAACTGGTGATAGTCGACTTTCCTTAGTGAGATAAAAACTCAGATTAGGTTTTGACAAATATATCATATAGTGAATAACTTTAATAAAACAGACAATCGTGTCTCAGCGACAGAAAGAGAAATATAGGACCAATTGTGTTTCTTTTCACATGCTCTGTGTGAATTTTTTTTTTTTTTTTTTTTTAAACCTAAGAATTTAATGTCATGACATTGGTCCTATTTTACTCTTGATAGCACATTCTGTTGCTAAGATACAATTGTTGTTGATATTTTTTTTTTTTAAAGTTATTCATGGTTGTTTGACAGTACTTTTTAAGTTCTAGCACCTACTGTACTTATGCAAAAAAAAGGGGAAAGGGCCTTTTTTCATTGACAAAAGAGGAGCAATTTTTACTTGTGAAAGGGTACACTTTTCAGCAATCAAACAGATTTAGTAGTACAGTATATGATGAAAATTGAAAATATTTTAGTTGGAATACAGTACTTCAGTGTCTTCTGTAAGAGTGAAAATGGACTGTAAATCACCACCCATCAGTTTAAAGGGCTTAACTACTGTATTATTATCATCTTTGTCTAAATTAATTGATTTATATATGTATTTATGGAGATATACATACAGTACAGTATCAGGAATCTACAGTTTTTATTTCAATTTGACAGAAATTTCTTGACAAGAACTGGATTGAAAAAAACAAAATAGTGCAATTTATCCTACAGGTGTACTACAATAGATTGCTTACAAGGTTTTATTCATTCCATTGTAGCCTTTTTTTTGCTCACCTTGATTTTGATCTCTAATTAGATTTCTCAGTTACTTAAAGAATATATGTCCAATTGAGTTCATACATGGTATGGTCATGTAAGCAAGAAAGTCATTCTCATTATTATTCATGAAGGGGCGTGGCTAGAGTGTTATCACAGTGAAAAGCTTGTAAACAGGATAACTCAAGACCAACAAGTTGAATCAATGTCATGTTGTGTAGGTAGATGTCAACGTAATAACTAATTCCTGGTACCTTCCTTCATAGGTTGCTGCATCAGTCAATAAATAATCCTCTTCATATTAGCATGCACAAGTTCATGAATATTAATATGTATGGCTAACCACACTATGAATATGCATCCTAAGTTCTTAACCAATAAACGTTGTTTCTGGTTTGAGGTTTTTGGGGGGTAAACTGAAGCATAATTTCAGTATTTATCAGAATTGAAATTCTTGAAACATTCATGTACTATATAAAATATGAACAGTAAATTATTCACTGAAAAGTACTATACCAAAAATTTATCAGAATCACTTTCAGTTGCTTTTAGAAGAATGTCACAGCTTTCACCCATGATGTCACTTTGATAGGATGGGGGGTGGGATAAGAGGAGGGGGAACGGGGGAGGAGACTGTTGGTGAAGTTGCTACCTTTATATGAAAGATGACAATAATAATAATTTTCATTTAGCAAATTATAATTTTTCCTTCTTTGGAGTGATATTATCAAACAGATCATTTTCATTATTTCATAAATATCTCATAATATCCTATATTCCACAGTATGCAGCGGTGGCGATATCAAAAATCCTCCATTTAAGAAAATCTTTTTTTTTGGTCATATCAAAGTATAATATATGTTATTGTTTGACAGGCATTGCATGCAATGAATTTGTGCTAGAGTTTATATATATTTCTACTGAATATGAATGTTTCACAAAAAGAAAAATGTCTTGGCAAAGTACCACAGAGAACAAATTAAATCTGAATTGCAAATGTGTACATTATCCAAGAGTCATTTCAAGATTTTCAATGCGATTAATGGCTGGCCAAAAGGGGAAAAAATCAATCAGAGACCTAGTACAAGTTCAAAACTGAAATAGTCACCTAATCCAGTTACCACAAAACAAAGTTTCACTATCTATGAGTTGTATGTGTCATTTCATTCAACAGACAGACAACATTGCAATTATCATAAATTCATTAGTCAGTAAGTATTTATTTTAGATCCTTCTGCAAGCAGGAACTTGCGAAGAAGCCTCATTGGCTTATCAAAGCCGCAAGCTGACCGAAGTCCGTCTCTTACAATCATATTTAACATCCATGATTATGAATTGTCAATTGTCAACAACTCTGTAACTGGACGACATACATTAATCTTGGAGTGACTCAACTCAGGACCTTATGATTGAAAGGCACCGGCGTTAACCACTGAGCTAACACTCCTAGAACTAACTAGAGCTAACACTCCATTAAAATAATAAAACGCTATACAAGGTGTTAATGTGAAAACTATTTTAGAACAGATAGATCTTACGATATTCTAGCTATACAGAAATCCCTCTCTTGTGTTTCACACAAGACAGGGTTGAATATAAAGAAAACCTTTTTTTATTCCTATGATAATTGTAGAGATCAATGCTTTTCGTTGGAAATGAAAACTACATAACATCTCATTTAGAACCAAGGTTTTAATATTTTCATAATTCACTCATCAACCAGCTTTCATAATCTCATTTCCTACAACAGATGTTAGTTGAGACTAGGGCAGCGTCACAGATGGACAAAGAAAAAGAATGGAATCTAAACGTGTGGCCCCTGGTAATCTTTAATTGGCCCCTGGTAATCTTTAATTCCCCCCCCCCCGAACCTCTGGTATGATAGCAATTGATGTGGTCCCTCAAGAGCGAATTAATGAATCCCAGCATATGCTACAAGCTAAATGATGTTCACTAGTTAACTTTCAATTGCAAATTCAATCGGGCAATACAACTGCAGTCTATTCAACAGTCAATTGTGATGAAATCAGTCCAGTATGCTTCAGGTCAATAATCAATCCACTAGGGAGTATATAAATTGAGTGATTCGAGGTGTTACACTTTTATAGTGTAGGTCCCGCTGGGCTATGGAAATAAACAAAAATGGGAAAAAATCCAAGGAAGAACGTTTTTGGAATGCGGCTGTGTAGAACACTGGCTAGTAAGGGCTTATCATACAGGCATTACCACATCACAAGAGCCAGTGGTGAATAGAAGGTGTACATCTCATTCTGGTCCACCTATAATGGAGGGTAGAGGAGGAAAAATTGATGGACAGTCCAACCTACCTCCACCCCTCCCCCATCCCATTGCCTGCATTTGCAAATCAGTTACACCAAAACTTTAATTGATTGCTAAATTCTTGGGCATTGAGAATTGGTTACGTAGGATTCACCAATGTGACAATTCATTTGCATGAATTAGGGATTATTTCCCTAACCTTGTTCTGGAAACAAAGTAGTTCGTTACAGCTAATATTCTTGAACAACCGTAGAATGTTGGTTACACCAGCACATTCCATAACAAATTGGCAGGTTTTGAGCTGTATTTTGATAAATTTATCAATTATTAATAAAGTATTGATTGCCTGTCAAACATCTCCTCAAGGCTCCCTGTCTAAAGCAAGAAGCTGTAGTAACTGCAAAACCTGCCAAAGCAAGGCGGAATCAATATCCAACATTAGAGATTATGTTGCCTGTTCAGCATGCATGCAATATGAAACTGCAGTACACAACAGATTACAGCCTACGCAGCCTGGCACTAACCCCCTCTATTTATTTTTGACACAGTGTCTAAACTTTTCCATTTGGCGTCGTAGGATCCTGTGTCCTCTCCCTGTCATCTTGAGCCCCTGCTGATGGTGTGGTGCCTTCCGCTGGAACCGTTCTCACATAACAGCAAGATGCCATTTCTTGCCACTTCTCTGGCATCAACATAATCAGGAATCCCAGAATGATGCAAACAGTGCCACCAATCTTGTAGGGTCCAAACGAGTTGTCACGGAAGACCAAGTCCACCACTGGATAGCAAAGATGGATAAGGAAAACTTTATTGCTGGTATATATGGCACTTAACTGCTACAGGTGAAAACCCATGGAAGCAAAACTATGTTCAAGTGTGTTTATGTTTAGATGCAACGGTTACAGATCCCTGAACCCATTGAAAGTGGGTCATATTAACCTGAAGTCCCCAAAGGCACAGTGTGATTTTGTTCCGGGGGAGGGGGGTGGGGAGGTGAAGGGTGTCAGATCCAGGTTTTCAGAGTGGGTGTGGGTGTACTGTGGTCCTTGAAGCAGATGGTGTCATGATGTATATTTAGATTAAAAGTAGGTCTTCATGCAAGATTGTATTAATAGCTATGTTTGATATTTTTGTGTGAGGTGGAAAAGGGGGTGTAACCCGCCCCACACCCCCCCCCTCTCCAAGACACACATTCACCCTCCATGGATCTGCACTTGCAAGCTACACCTGACATACATAATTCTTCATTGCATTAAATATACTTAACCGATTTACAAAAACCACCCCAAAAAACCAAAACATGAAACTTACCAGCATTTAGCGGAATTCCAACCACAGTTCCAAGAGCAATAAAAAGAGGAAAGGTAACAGCTATTCCAAAATTGACCAAGAAGTTGAAGACTGATGATGAAAAAAAAACAAAAATAAATTCCATTGGCTTATTCCTACTTTGATATGCACTCCATCACACACATGTCCACAAACAAACCAACATTACCATAAGTTCATCTCTACCAGTTCTAAGGGGTAATCTTGAATGATTTCTACCACCAATTTATTACATTTAATCACAAATATTGACAGATGACCTTGATCTGTCATTCAATTATACCTTCAGTATACTGGCCTTATACCTAAAGACATGACCATGACATCACTGCTGCAGAGGGAAGCCCAAGGCATTTCATCCCATCCCCCCTCCACCCTTACATATCCTCAGTACATCCATCATACCCACAGATATGGCAGCACTGCTACAGAGGTTATCCCAAGGCATTTCATCTCGCCCCCCCCCCCTCACCTCCTCCTTACATCCATCTTACCTACTGACATGGCATCACTGCCACAGAGGTAGTCCCAAGGCATGTCATTCAACCCTACCCCCCACCCTTACATCCTTCATTCCACACCCCCCCTCCTCACCCTTACATCCTCCCTTACATCCATCTTACCTACTGACATGGCAGCCATGCCACAGAGGTAATCCCAAGGCATTTCATTCCCCCCCCCACCCTTACATCCTTCATTCCCCCCCCCCCACCCTTACATCCTCCTTATATCCATCTAACCTACTGACATGGCAGCACTACCACAGAGGTAATCCCATGGCATGTCATCCCACCCCCCCTCACCCTTACATCCTTCATTCCACACCCCTGCATCTTCCCTTACATCCATCTTACCTACTGACATGGCAGCACTACCACAGAGGTAATCCCAAGGCATGTCATTCCAATCCCAGTACTCAAATCCTGTGTAGTAAACCGCCAGAATTGATGGCCACAGCACAAAGGCGTTGAATAATCCAAGAAGCGTTAAGAACAGTGAGACTTGACCGTAGTTGGCATCACCGACGTAGCGTTTGAAAAGCACCTGGGTGAGAAAAGAAGGGATAATATGGTGCCACGATAACATTATACATTATTTCATATACCGGAATTTAGCCACATAGCTGGTTGGTGCCCACAGACTTTAATAACTCGAAATTTAACGACCGGCATCATCTAATTTTTTTTTTAAAACATTTCTGAGTTGCTCAAATGCTTTGACAAATCTTACAGTTATTATTCTAGCAGAATTGCTACAATCTGACCTGGTAGCTGGTTGACCCAAGTGATAGGATATCTCCCCTGCGCTACCAAACCCTGGCAGCCCAGCGGTCTGTTGGCAGGCTGCATTCAAAAGTTCAAATTTCATGGCCCTCCCCCTCCCACCTCCCTCTTTGAGCCATCCCCACCATCCTCCCAAACTTCGTCTTCTATTATAAAGCTTTTACTATACTAACCTTGTAGATGGCTGCCCCTATTGCCGACGCAACGGATAATACAGACCCTTTCAGACTGGGACCTTCAAACCCTTCCGCATACGAAATTAAGACAATACCAAGAATTGACAACAGTACTGATGTTCCCTGAAGGCAAAATAAAATGGAAAAAATGAACATTAATCAAACTTTGACATCAACAGAGTTGAATGTTTTTCAACATTAATTTGCATGAGTTTTTTCTAGCATGTTTTAACCTTCAAAATCATTCCTAACGTTTTAAGCAAGGTCAATAACTTTTACAAATATTTGAAACTAAAACATTACCCCTTTGGTAAACAATGACCACATGAAAATGTTTGTTTATAAACAAGCCAACAGCTTTATGATAGGGATGGTTGTGCTAATAAACAACCCCCAACATAGCAATAAATGTCTAACTCACCATGGCCCCTCCCATCCTCCAACCCCCCCCCCACCCCACCAATCTAACAAATAAAGCCAACTGCACCTCAAACCTAAAATACCTAAAGGTCTCTTATAACTACAATTTTAAAGACCGAATTATTTTTAAAATATTGATTTTCACATATCGCTATTTTGTTAGAAGTTCGCCATTCTACTTATCAGAACTTCTGCAACCATATCATGCAAATCGCAGTTTCATGAGATCACACAATAAATTACTTCTGTGTGAAAATCGCTCAAATCGATCATGGGGCACAAGAGCTTTTGCTGCTGTTGCCCATTCTCTATGGAACAGCCTTCCAGAACATGTAAAACACAGTCCATCTCTTGGTTCTATTAAATGCTCTCTCAAGACTCATCTGATGAAAACTGTTTAATTAATTGTTCACTGTTGCCCATTTTTGCTTGCATTTTTGTCTTGTACTATGTTTACTGTTTTTTGTTTTGCTGTCGTACTGTTTGTGTCACTGCGCCATGAGCGTCTCTTCTGACGGATACCGGCGCATTATAAATGTCCATTATTATTATTATATTTGTGTGAATTTGTAGGCTAGGTTATCTGGAGTGCATATATTCAACAGAGACAGGTAAGTCATGAGCAGTTAAGGAAATAAACTATACCCAATAGGTCTATCTATGTCAATACCAAGTTTCATTTTGCACACATCCACAGGAAATAACTAATCCTGTATAACATTGCAGAATGCTATGCAAATTGGTCAAATTGCGAGTACTTTAGTCCAATGGTGTATACCAATCCTTATTACACTCAATCAAATCATAATATTTTATAATCTGAGATAATATTCAGGTCCTTCCAATGTTCACTGCTATGTACAACAAACTTTTGAACACTAACTTATTTGAACCCTGTTTCCCATACTGTATGTTAATTGAGAACGTTCGCATCCAGTGCACCGTGCCTGTGGAACTCACTTCCAGAACATATAAAAATGTGCAATACTGTGAACGGTTTCAAATCAGCACTCAAAACGTATCTCTTCACCAAAGCATATATGTTATAATTGTTATTATTTTGTTCAGCACTACGAGAATTATTTCATAGTTTGTTTGCCGCTATATAAAAATTATGTATTATTATTATTATTATAATTACTCACCTTTGCAGGAAGCAAGGCTAGCCTTTCTTGTAACCATAGCCAGGAGAAGATATAAATAAAGGCAGTGTTACTTGAGAACAGCGCGGTAACATCGGCAGCCGCTATGAGACCCAAGGCCCAAACGTACATGTAGTTGGTGATGAACCAACATATGGTGAATGGAATGACGAAAGCGCAAAAGGTCTTAACGGTTAGTCCCGACCTGCCAAATACTTGAGCAGAATTCCTGGGAAGATCAATAAAATGTATTAATATTATTTAACCAAAGGTTAATATCAATAGTTTACTGTTACCTGAAAAATTACTCGCTATACCAAAGTGATAAAGTATTTACATTATAAACACATTTTTCTTTCCCTAAACATTTTACAAAATATCTTTTTGACTGTTACCTGGCATATACCCAATAATAATAATAATCATAATCAAAATAATATGAAAATCAAATCATAATATTTTATAATCTGAGATACACAAACACCTTTTTATTCCCTAAACATTCTATAACATATCTTTCTTACTGTTAACTGACATATACCCAATCATAATAATAATAACAATAAAATTAAAAAAACGAAAAAACAGAATGGTGTGCTTCACACCAAGAACCATTAAATTTCTTACCATATATCTGGTTGAGTTTTCTTTTCTCTACGCAATCCTAAATAACTACAAATTTTGATAGAAAATTTGGTCCCATTATATTATCTAAAATTATATTAAATTGTCTAAAATACACTTATTATACAGTATTGCCATTGAGACCAGGTATTTGCTAATTTGTTTAACTTATTATCTTTAGTGGGATTTTACATTTTTCTTTTTTTGTCTAAAGGTTCTTTCTATTGTTTTTTCCCTTCTTTTTCATATTCCACAATATTCTTTTTCTGTCAATAATTTAGTCGTGTTCTAATATGATACTCCTGCCTAATATTAATGTCCGCAAACAGTTTGATGGTTATATGATGGTCTCCTGAGAATTGCCCCATGATTAAGTCTCCCAATAATTGTCCGGGATTATGTGTCCCAATGTGTCCATAGCTTAAAACTGTCCCAAGGATTGTCCCTGGATTAAAAGCATCACAGGATATGCGACGGATTAAAAGTCCCCCGAGAATTGTCCCCAAAATTCATGTCCAATCCAAAAATCATCCCAAGTGTCCTAGGAACATTTCTCAAGTTTTAACAAGGCTCTGCATAAATTTGGATAAACTTCTTGTATCTGAAAATATATTACAAATTTATATTTGATCATCAACCCATCTTAAAGTTATATAGCAGCATCAGGCACTGAGATATGCCCTCAAAATTACATGCCTCCATTTATATACAGTTAGGCCGTTTATTCTACCCTGATGTTAATATGAGGTCATATCATGTCCCCAGATTACCTGAAATAAATTTCTTCAAGTGAGTAGTATGTAGCCGGAGGGGTTCAATTGATATAGGTTATTAGAGTAACCAGCTGTCACAGCATGAGTAAGTCCATCATACCTGAAGACATCTTTGGTCGTCATGGAAGGCCAAGGTCGTATTATCCAGACCCCAACTTGAAAGACAGGATAACAAATGATCATCCACGTTGTAGAGAACCAGACATTGAAAAGAGGAGCGAAGAAAGTCGGTGAATATGTACTCTGAGAGAATTGAGTTGCACCGACCCAAGATACAGCGATCCCGATAACGATGAGAAAACCAAAGAACAGCTTTCTTGAGTCCATGGAGTTAGTGACCTGCCTCTGACCTTCATCTGCCGGTAAAATCTGAGTCCTCTCTGATTCCTCCATTTTAGTACTTTTGGAATCTGTGGGAAGAAAATTCAAAATTGCAAACTGGGAATTAGGAATCTAAATTTACCATCACAACTCCCATGAAGGTTTGTCTACAACATGCTTAGGCCTATATGATTTGTATTGGTGTTCTTGGTGCGTCCATATGCATTTTTGGGAGTGATTGGAATAGAATAAGTTCATCCTAGTCCTTGATATCGTTTCCCCTATCATATGAGATGAACGAAATTAGGACCTGAACAGAACTGGGGGCCAGTATGACTTGGCATTGGCATTTACGGTACTTGTTCAGAAAAGTCACCCAGGATGGAAGTTACCTGGGCACGAAACCAAACAACTTGTCACCTTACATCGCGACTGTAATCTTGTAAGGAACACTGTATGCTAGTATGGCCTTGACCTACAATACGGTACGTAGACCAACACTAATCTAAAGTAAAGCCTAAGTTAGGCCCAAATAGCCCTGCGCTCCCATTACATCTACCTAGGCTAATTATACTAATTCGTACAGCACAGCGTCGGTTTGCATATTATTATGCCCTGGGGATACATATTCAAAATAAATTTGAAACCTCAAAGTAACGTGGACGATCAAAAGAAAAATCTCGCAGCAATATGTTTTTCCAAAGTAAACTCCCTCCAGATAGTAAATATTAGTGTTCAAACGATTATGCATAACAGAAAATACCGATTACCGATTATTTTTTTCA
>KN882515.1:116334-144673 GCA_000934455.1 Apostichopus parvimensis | reverse complement strand
AAAGGTTTCATAGATAAAGAGCCATATCATTCCAGTACTCCAAGTACACAGTATGCAATAATTAAGCCAATATGAAGATTCCCAATCGGAATTACGACCCCTCAAGAGATCAACCCTTGACAAGGGGTGAAGTCAGGGATAAATGGACGAGGGTTTTTTTGTGTGTAGAAGAGAGTTGATCATTCTAAGGAAGTTTAATGTACATGTATGCTATGAAAACAAACATACCAACAGCACAATATACTGATTCAATATCAATATGAGTCATAAATTGGTTATTACAATTCTTATGTAGGTCTAGTAAAGAAGATCATTTTTACTACAATATAGTCATTTGGAGATGCAAACAGCAGTAAGGATTGTCAGTGGTACTCAGCCAGACTCGTAGTACAATCACAACAGCATGAATACGAGTACACTGAGTACAAGTAGAATTTCACTAGGTATGATTCAGAGTAACTAGTGTCTCAGCACCAACATTATATGAGTACCTAATCTTCCACTAGTATCTATAACAGGGATGAGCCTGGGGTAAAAAAGAAATCACGGAACTTTGCAAAAATTGCGGTATAGGCTCCAGTTTGCGTATGCTACAGTGTGTTAGGATAATAGTTTTTGTCCCCGAGGTAGAAAAGAAATCACGGATATTCCGCGAATTCGCGGAAAAAGCTCATGCCTGTATAAACTAGACTTCTAAACAGCCGTGAGTACAAACGAGTACAAACTCATGAGGGTGAGTACTAGAAGAGGGAAATATACTAGAATTAAATCAATGAGTACAGACTCCCTGCAAGTATGGGGTTAGGCATGACACATTCACACAGGATCACCAACATTAGTACTAGTATCATCTCTCAGTCAAACACACATATGCCCTATCATCAGGCCACAGTCAATTATAAATTGACTTTCAATATTTTGTACAGCAAAAGCACATGTAACAACGAAATGAGGGCAGTATTCAGAAATGGAAAACAGTGTATTCACGAATCAAATGTGCTTACAGTGTACTTGATGAAGTGAGGGTAATAGTTGATTTGAGTTGCCAAGTGGAATAATTTCTCATAAATTTGGGAAAATCCTTCAAATTTAGGAAGAACTACATTATTTGGACTGCAAGGTGACTACAGAGTACAGCATAGTTTTCACACATCCAGAAAGAAAAGAGGCAGCCATAAAACTCCAGTTATTAGCATCAAACTTCAATTAGATACAGTTGTTTACTATTGAATGGCTACAGACAATAGACTTCATATTCTATATTCATTTGAAAATCAAAACAGATTCCATACTGTTGAACTAATATTCAGAACATTCTCAGATTTTCCTGATATCAATACTGGTATCAAATGTCAATTTCGCTGACTACAAGATGACTACAAGCTGACTACAGCAAAGATTTTATATTAGAATAGCATAGTTTTCATGTGACCGTGCACTCATCACTAACTTCAATTGGATACTGAATAACTTTGGATGACTACAGACTATAGATGGGCTTTGGCATTTCCGTTTATCAGCGATCAACACAACTCCATAACGTTTCAAATCTGGATAATAGCAGTGTAAAAGAGCAGTATTCATAATTCATATTTCATATGATCATTGTAAATCGATTTCATACTGCAGACTACTGGATGACTGCTACACAAAGCACAGCCTTGATATTTTCACATCAATCCAGGCAACCTTTTCAGAAGAGCACTGCAGGTCATTGACATTCTGTTGAGTACCGGACGACTACAACACACTGCCCAGCCTTGATGCTTGAAGTTTTCAATAATCCAGGGTGTGCACAGCACTGCTTTTGAGCCTACCACAGAAGAGACCATTGGCAAACTGTTGACTACTGGGTGACGACAACACCATCAGCCCGCAAATAGGGCTCTGCGTGACAGTGATAATACATAACCTGTCAGTATATATCAACCGTAGCCACAACTAACTCAGCACTCCGTCCATGGGAGCCCTATCGTTTGTTCGTGTCAGCTTCGCTACACACCGAGGGAAGCTGACGATAAGTGAAATAATTCATTTGACTACTTAAAGACGACCGTGTCTAGCATGGCACCGATACACTGTACGATATTCGACGTCATCAGGACCTCCACGTGCTCCTGCAGATGACGCTTCGGGTCCATCTTGCCCACGTTCTTGACCGCTAGCTGTTCCTTGGTCATCGTATCTTCTTCTTCCACAGCCTAAATTGGAAGACGAAAATTTTCACCAAAAAAAATTAAGAGAAAATCACAATTGACTTTAGTGACTGCAAAATGCTGGGAGGATTCCCAATTCACATATATAAACTTAAATCAATTCAGTGTCTGGTAAAGTCCAGATAAGAGTTAGACAAACAGGACTACATATTGGTTTCTAGACCCCATGAAGTCCACTTCCATTCTCCATGAAGGTCTCATCTGTATTTTGTGTCATATGATGGGTACCACTTCACGAATTTCTCTTGAATTTCGTTTTATTCTTGCATATCTATACATGGAATATGCTTTATCAATTAAACTTAACTTTGTTTGAGAGACAAAACGCTTAATATTGAATGGAACTCTTTTATTATCTATATAATAAATGTCCATTTTATGTAAATCATTACTTAGGTGGTCACAGTGTGATCATTTTCCATGACATTCTAAGAAAAACTTTATTACCTTAAATAGTTAACCAGGGACTAATTTAGTGTTCAAATTTTGTGTAGCATTTTCGAAGGCTCTTAATTTTTTTCTCTCATTGAAATACCATAGTTCCTGGGTAGATAATTGCTATACCTCTTCACAGTTGTATATAGCAACATAACCATTATGTACCGCATTTTATGATGCGAATTGATGAATTATTCCCTGTAAATTTTTGACAAATGCTGAGTCTGCTTTCAAGCAAAACTTATAATCGGTTACTGACGTGGCAAAACTGAACAATTTACTGCAAAATGAGGCTGTGTTAGAAGTTTGTATTGGAGAAAAAATGTTATATATGCTGGTCTTATAACTACCTTCTCAAAGGACAAGGGAAGGGGTGTGGGTGGGGAGGAAAGGGGGGGAGATGCCAGGTGACCGTTAATCCTCACCTTATTATAATTCTTCGCAAGTTTGAGCATAGTTTGTACAGTTGATTCGTTGACTTTGCAGTGATCATTGTAATCCTTCAAGGTTAATCCGTCCATCCAGCTTTTCTTGTGCAGGTTCAAAAGCATCTTGAGAGAGAATAAACATCAAACAAAATAATTAAACTAAACAAAAGACTACAGCTATCTTGAGATAGGATAAATATAGAACCAACGAAACAACTAAACTTAAACAAAGACTACAGCTATCTTGAGAGAGGATAAACATAGCATCAATGAAACAACTACAGCCATGCGCAATTCAATTCTTAATCGTAATGGAAGTTTGACGACAGATAACTATAACGGTGCACACACTAGCTGAGCACGTCTTTCTTCGTCGGACCTGTTCAGCTTTCAAAGCGGCACTGCAAGAACAGTTCAAAGGTCATGGCACAGTATTACCATCTCTGGTTCAATTCAAACAGTGCCCCTTATCTCCTGTTAAATTCAAGAACTGTTTCTGTATCTCTTCTTAAATTCAATAACTGCTTTCTAACCTTTTGTTCTAGTTCATTCTTTCTGTAAATTAACTGCTATAGAATAATCGTGCCTGTACCATGCCCATTACACTTCAACTCAAACAGTGACCCTTACCATTTTTTTCATTTCAAACAACATCCCTTATACCTCTTGTCAAATTCAAGAATTGTTTTCTTACCTTTTGTTCTAGTTCATTCTTTCTGTAATTAATTGCTATAGAGTAATAGTGTCTATTCAGCCCGTGAATCAATGCTTGGATGGAAGGCTTCTGTAAATGACCCAGATTTGAGGTGGTCTGCCTCGGTTCCTGACCGAGTACCATCGTGTTGGGGTTGATCAGCCGGAATGCATCTATGACAACCTGCAGTGAAAGAATAGAAAAAGAGACCGTTGCCGTTAAACTCCCTGTATCTGTTGAATTATGATCATAGGATAAACCTGATTATAAACAAAGGTTCTACTGCCAATCAATAATAATAATAATAATAATAATAATACATAATTTTTATATAGCGCCGAACAAACTATGAAATAATTCTTGTAGCGCTTAACAAATAATAACAATGATAACATATAATCAACTCAGTATGTCGTATGTCATGACAGACAAACGACTTATTGTGACATGGTGATATATTTCAAAATGCAAACAGTTTGGACCACTAGTAATATTGTAAGCGTAGTGTGTCATTAACATCACAACATATATCACAACATTAAGTATCATCAATAAACCTTTGGGGCTTACAACACTTTTAAATGTCTTGGTCTCCTTTGCATATATAGATATTAAGGCAGAGGTTATAGTCATTGAGCAGTGTAAAAAATTAGGCTAAAACCAGGTAAACTGACCATTTCTCCACAAGAAGAAACTAACCCCCTTACAAAATTGGTGATTGTACAGAACTAAAATTACATTGAAATATACCTATGTTTACATTAATATTCCATGTGACTGCAATAGAATCCATAACCAGACTTTAGTGGTGAATAATAGTATTTTCATGGCAAGTATGTTAGAAACTGATACATAATTGTCACACAAAATCAAATTTCAATTGGAAATTGTCCTTTCTTAGAATGGTAAGAAAAGTCTACATTTTCTGATAACTCTAATAAGATCAAAATAAAATAAAACTGTTAGCAAACTGCTTATCCACTAGAGAGCCTGTGTAGGAGAATGTGTAAAAGTAAGTTGGCCTGACAGTTCGATCCTAGTAGGATCTTCTTCAAAGGCTAAATGACAAGTAACAGTAACAGGAGGGACAAAAACACGCACAGAATACAGACAGGTTAATGAGCATGGTGAACACAAAGAGAAAGACGTAAGGGGATTAGTAGACAAGGGATGGAGAGAAGAAAGAAAGAAACCAACAGGGGAAGAGGAGAGGTAGGAGATAAACAGTGACAAAGAGAGGATTAAGGGAAGGGGGTAGGGAATAATAAACTCTAATAAGATGAATACAGCCCTTTTGAAGGAGAAGCTATACAGGGAATAATTTATTGCTCAGATTTTGTGTAGCAGTTTTGGAACACTCTGTACTTTGCCTCCTATAAAATGCTATGGTTTCTATGTACAAAAACTGCTATGTAAAGCAGTTTGCTCATATTGCATAGCATTTTGGGATACAACATTGGATAAACTATTCCCTGCTGCAATACAGATAATCTCCGTTTATACCGCACCTTTCCTTTCACGCTCTGTATAGGGTCAACCACCACGGCCACCGCCCTATCTGATAATGCTTCAAAGCTCTGTTGGGTGTTGATGTCCACGCCCGACAGCCAACAGCCGAACCCTGGATGGGAATGGTACCACCCGACTACCATCTCTGGTCTACCCGTCTGCCGAAGCATGTCCAACATCTTAGCTTGAAACACCGGATCGACAGCTTCTACACTCACTCCCTGAGAGAAGAAGAAAACGAATATTCATAAAGATGATATTGTGGCCCGAACACCATAAGGCATCAATTATTTCTACTTATTCAATATTTAGCCATTTTGCATATTTTTGAATTGATAAAGTTAAATACAAGTTGAAGGTTTGAGGTCTTGTATCGAGGTAATTTCCTTCTCCCACAACTTCACAGCTCAGTAGACCCCCCTGGTCATTACTAACTTTTTACACCCACACACCTGATTGTGTTCAATTCAAACAGCAGTTCCCAAGGCACTACAGAACACCATATCTACACATCCCTGTATCCCTTACAATTACAGTCGAGTGCATACAACTATATTTACAAGTTACCTGTATTAAACTATTTCAGGTATTTTATCAAGGATTACATATGTGTCTTATATATATATTTATTTTTTTGTGGTAGGGAAGAAAAAAACAGTTAAAAACACATATTCTAACAGACAATGATAATATGTCAAGCTCACCGTTCCAGACTGAGGCATTGCAAACACGTCAATGACCCTCACTGTATAATCATCAACAAACTCCCCCAGCATCAGTCCCATAACCTCCATTGGTACACCAGCTCGCCCATGCTTTAGCATCTACCAAGAAACCAGAGAGAAAGACACAGGTTTTAATTAATGGAATACAGTTAACAATGATTTGCATTACCTTAATCTTGATAACATAAAACTGTTAGTAAACTGCCGATTCACTTAAAGAGCCTGTGTAAGAGAATGTGTAAAAGTAAGTTGGCTTGACGTTTCGATCCTAGCAGGATCTTCTTCAGAGGCTAAATGACAAGTCATACTAAATGACACTTGTTATTTAACCTCTGAAGAAGATCCTGCTAGGATCGGAACGTCAGGCCAACTTTACTTTTACACATTACCTTAACCTTGTCAAATCTGTGATATGATCGGCGAGTGAGCCATATCGTTCCACATCACTCTGTAAATCAGGCCTAGAATCTCACAGTTTAAGTCACTTGCTAAGACATGCTTAGTGCTTTCAGACTCTATTGGCTTAACTCAAGTTTTCACTGGCATTTTTCTGAATTACAACACACATTATTGACTGTAAATGCTTACCAGAACAGCTCAATATTAGTTGCTGATAACAAGCAGTACTAAAATGTGGAAATCATGTTGACTTTTTGACTAATGAACCAGTAACCAAATTATCATGTGTTTATGTTCTTACTGGCTACTAGCAGAAAATCATGCAAGTGCCTTTTCTTTTCGACTGGTAAACAGAGAAGTCCACTCTCATTTAGCCAGCAAATTTAAGGCTTCTTTACCTTCAGTAATGCCAGTGATGATATGTAAACCTGTTCTGCTGTATCGACGGCCGGAGCGTCCCCTGCTGTGGTACCCTGTCCAAGGCCGGGCATTCCTCTACCTAAGCTGAGTAACCTCTCCATGTTCAATAGCTGATTGTCCTGAATAAAGCAAACAAAAATGATTATTACATGATCACTTGGAATCACTGAGCATGTGTAATACCCACTAGTTACCTAAAATGGACCTTAACTGTTTGGCAAAAAGTTCCAGGTTACAGACTTTGGAATATGGGTTAACATTAAGGACTTAACCACAATGCTAGTTCTGTACTGTAAGTAACATTCGGATGCTGTGCCAATGTATCAAAACTGGGATGGCTAAAATTTGGACTTTCTGAAAGTTTCTTAAATTGCAAATTTACACATTGACATTTTGAACACTTTTGTCCCACAGCAAAACCCATGATAATCAATTTAATTTATTCAAAACAGGGTTAAAGAATTGTTTCCTTAGTTTTGTCAGAATTTGATCAATGCCAAAGTTGGATAATTTTTCACAAACAATCATCTTGACAGTTTCTGATTAATTTGCAAGGCCTAATTGTATTTGCTGAACCCATCAATACAAGTAATACCTTTGGCTAGACATACAGTCTGTCTTAACATAGGCCCAACGTTATACAGTAACAGGCCTATCGTCTGCCGAGTCTTCTTCATAAGCATGATAAAGCAAAAACCGTTCTGCAGCCTAACGTGTTTCATGTGCTGTAGTTTACTTAGCCTAGTCGTGATTGTCAGTCATGCGAAAGAGTGGACAACACTTGGTACCAAAATATAAGAGCAACTTAAAGAACATGAACAATTTATGAACTGATTTTGGTCAAATATTCAAACGTGTACATCATTGATTCTATTTAACTTACCGAACTAAAAGAAATACAAATGTACAGGAATTTACGATGAAGATTTAAATTCAGGTCCGAGAATTTGTATTCGCGACGTGCCGAACGAACATAAAGAAGTGGATATCAGTAGGATCATTCAATATGCTAGATATATTGAAATTATCGGCTAACTATACCCTGGTAGATAAGTGTTCTTATATCATCAAAAGTGAATACTGCCATCTTTTTGATGAAGTTTATTTTCTAACCCACAACTTCAAACCTAATGCTGTAACAGAACCACAGAGGGGGTGCAAAAGAGAAAAGGGTGAGAAGGGGAACCTGTTGGTTATGGGGGACTAGTGGTAGCATTAGAAAGGTTAGATAGCCTAAAATATTCACACCCTAATCAAATTTCCAACCTCAGTTTCTAAGAAGTTCCGTTCCACAGAGTAGGCCTATTCAATTATACATGTGTCAGTCGGGAAGCTCATTTATAATAAAAATGATTCAAAGTTATAGCAATCTACCTTAATCTGCTCTGTTGCGTTCATATAAATTTGTCAGAACAGATTATATCTGATTGTTATAGCTATTAAGCTAGTCGCACAATTTATTTTTCTCAAAAGATTGTCATAACCGTGTAGGAAATGATCAATATGGAATATATATTTCAATATGTGGATATTTTCACATTTTGTGTCTTATATGTGAACATTAATATAGGATAAGGTGTTTGAATGTTATCTAGTAATATCGACGTCTTAGGTAGACTTTTTCTGTCAGTTATGACTTCTTATGACAAATTTTCCACAAAAATGGTGTGTCGAAAATTTGACGTTTTTCAACCTTTGATGTCGAATCTTTCACGTTATGTATAGAAATTTACACTTTTATCGAAATCTCAAGGCAAAAGGAAAATCGAAAATTTGAAGGATGACAAATTATATAAAAACGGTAGATTGATCGTTTGATTGTATGGCACTCCGTTTGCTATTTCAAGGCATCCTGCTGAACCAGAATTCACAATATAACCTATAGTTTAGAAACAAATGTGTATGTGGAGGGGGTGCGAGAGAAATATACTGGTGCCTCTTGTGTTAAAACTCAACTCCATCTCAGGGTAGCTCATTAACGCTATTGATTGTTGATTTTTATAAATTCGATTTTTGACCAAATTTAATACTTTTTACAAAACATAGCAATAACTTATGACTCTAATAGAACTGTTTATTTTTCGTAGATTATGTTAAGTACCTTATGTATTACTTTCAGCCACATTTATGGACCATTAGGGTGTTTCTCGGGGTTAAAACTCAACTCAGCTATTGCGATTGATTGTGGATTTGTTTTGTAAAATTCGATTTTTGACCAAATTTAATAAATTTTTACAACACATAGCGATAACTTATGACTCAAGTAGACCTGTTTAGTTATTGTAGGTTACGTTAAGTACCCTATGTATTAATTTCAGCCACATTTATAGACAATTAGGGTGTTTCTCGAGGTTAAAACTCAGCTCTACTAACGCGATTGATTGTGGATTTTTTTTAATTCGATTTTTGACCAAACTTAATAATTTGTTAAAAATATAGCGATAACTTATGACTCTAATAGACCTGTTTATTTATTTTAGATTATGTTAAGTACCCTTTGTTTGAATTTCAGCCACATTTATAGACAATTAGGGTGTTTTCGGGGTGGAGACATTAATTCAATTAAATATCAGACATTAGCATATAGCAGAAGTTTGATGCCTTTTGCAGGGTGGTGCTAAAGCCCAGCCTCCTTGCATAATAAACCATATATGAGCCAATACAACATTTGTGATATATTAATTCAATTAAATATCAGACATTTAATCAAATTAGATTAAGTTAGGGTTATCATAGGTTTGATACCCTTTGCAGGTTGGTGGGTGAAGCCCAGCCTCCTTGCATAGAGATTGTGATTTTGATAATCGGTCAGGTGTGTATTACAGTTGACCTACAAGGGGAATATAATGGTACATATGATCTTAGGTAGAAGCCCGAGAAGCGTTGCTGTATATCTCAGCCGAAATGCCATGATAGGTACATTTTAAGAAAAGTCACCCAGGAAAGAACCTGGGCACGAAAACCAAACTACTGAACGACTGATCCGCTCTCAACCCCAGTCCGCTTGCAACGAGACTGTGACTGTGTGATCATCGTCGGGTGTGTATCACCATTCCCCTCGAAAGAGAACATATATACTACACATGATCTTAGCCAAAAGGACGAGAAGCGATGATAGGTAGCTGTTCAGTCAAGAAAAAAGCATTCAGCTATTATAAGTGAAAGTTCAGTTAGCACAGTTGTCGGAAATGTTGCTTTTGGCGTTAATTAAGGCAGTTTAACTCGCAAGAAGCTCGCAATAAGCTAGGTTATAGAAGAAAACGTGCGGAGTGGAAAATTGTTTGAGCTATTATGTAGTTGAGTTTGCAGAGTAATGCGAGGTGACGAGTGTGCGAGGGAGCCGAGAGGGCGGGAAAGCCGAGGGCGGAAGGGGCGGGGAGCCGAGAGGGCGGGGGAGCCGAGAGGGCGGGGAAGCCGAGGGCGGAAGGGGCGGGGGACCGAGAGGGCGGGGCAGCCGAGGGGCGGAAGGGCGGGGAGCCGAGAGGGCGGGGAGCCGAGAGGGCGGGGAAGCCGAGGGCGGAAGGGGCGGGGAGCCGAGAGGGCGGGGGAGCCGAGAGGGCGGGGAAGCCGAGGGCGGAAGGGGCGGGGAGCCGAGAGGGCGGGGGAGCCGGTTGCATACTGAGCTGATAATTTCTTAAGGACTATCGTCCGCCGCTGGGAAGGGTTATAGCTGTCCCTCTACACGACCCTGTTACTACCCCTATTATATGGTTAAAGCTAAACAGGAAAGAAGGCCTACACTATTTCGGAGTAAGTTTATAAAACAAAAAAGACACGTAGCAATATGTATAATTCAGTACCGTATAGCTATAACACCGAGGTATTTGGTTATCGTGGGGTGGCACTTTTTTTCTGCATTAAAGAAGAGTATATAAGGTTCAGGGATGAGTTCACCCTCCACATAATGATCACACTTGAACCTACTCTTCTTCCTCACTATAAACAGGTGAGGAGGGGGAGGGGGGGGGGAGCGGCGCGTCAATGACCAGTATTCTCTTCTACTAATTTAACATAAATAAATTATACGGAGACGTTTTCTAAAGACATTAACAGGTTTTATTTTGGCAAAGATCACGACAACTAACGATGTATGCTACAAATTGAAACTTGATTTGGCGCGTGTTTCCATGGTGATGTCTATACCATCATGTATACATTTAACACTTCGAAACAAACATTTATGTGTTATATAGTTTCGTGCATTGATGTTGCATGGCTCAGCCTCAGTTTTCATATCAAACAACAGGATAACTATATACGTACAATCGGAGGGCTTGGGGAGGGGAGGGAAGGGGAGTGGGGGAGAAATAGACTACGCAATGATACATATAGCAGACAATACATAGGAAATAGTGTTACTGTCATGAATAATCGGGGTAACAGGGGCGGATCTAGATTTAAAAAAAAAAGAAGTTGTGTTTCCCACGAGGTCGTTTAAGCCGACTCTGACATAAAATTTAAGACGTGAAATGCTGTATTCTGAGTCATGTATAACTAAACTATTTATTATTAATTCTATAATAGTTTTAAAACTTCAAGGTACGTTGCTATGCAATTGACAATTTGTGGGCAAAACAATTTTCAAGGAGGGCAAAATCATTTATTGTGTTGCAATTGCCAGCCACTTCAGGGGCGGATGTGTGTGTTTGTGTGGTTTGTTTTGTTTGTGGGTTGAAAGGGGTGTGGGTATACACCCCTCCCCAAGGTTCCGTTCCTATATGCAAAGGCCTCCGAATCCCCGCCCCCTGATATACAGAAACATCAGAAAAATACCGCAACTAACAAACAAGAAAAAGGAAATTCACACAGAAAGTTTTTGCAAGAGCATATTTTTATTATTTTATATAATAACATAGTCGACTCAGTTTCAAAGACACGATTACCAGTTGTCCTGTTTGAAAGTCAAGTTTGCTCAGTAAAAGTTTGTTGAATTAACTTTTATCAGTTTGATATATTTAATCAGTGCAGAAGGTTTAAAAACACACTATAAGAACTCGCCCATCGTGAAATTTCTGATGTAGAATATTGGGTCGAGGAAGGCACTGTGTATAGCAAGAAGCTGTCATAGGCATCTGGTCAACCAACCTGCAAGCTCTTCCGCACATATGTACACTATATAGTACCTAAACCACATGCACTGATTTTAGCACTTGGCGACAATACGATCTGCCGGTTACACCTGTCAGCCATTGTCTGTTCTCCTTTAATATCACCAAGTGGGATCGGATTAACTTTTTAATCGGTCACTATAAAAGGCGGTTCTTTTGAAGAATGTTCTGGACTTAAATTTGATCAGAGAAACTTCGGAGTTTAATATCACATTTGCAACTTTGGGAAGAAGTTTCGAATTATCAAAGTTTTCGTCGAAAATGGAGCAGTGAACCGGCACAGATTACCGATTAGTTCTTGACGAGATACCTCGAGAGGAAAGCATTTTTCCTGGGGAAAGAGGATCAGATTAAAAGTGAGTTGGTTGGGTGCCGACCTATTGTAAGGATTGCTACTTGCAAGGTGTAGCTTAAGTTTTACAGCGTTTTATTCTTATAATTGTTTTCAAAAATATGATACTTTATAGCCTAACTAGGCGGTCCAACTGTAGCCTGTTGGTGCTAGATCTAACTAAAATTATAGGCCCTTGATTGAAATAATGTACGCCTAACGTAGTCCAAGGAGTAACTTGAGGGCTATTGTGAAATACCAATCCAAACTTGTGATCCTACGAAAGTGCTGCCACTTGAAATCATGACATTGAAACAGACTAGTCTAAATATATATACCATGATTGCCAACTCATTTGTATAGCTCATCTTAAGTAGTACAGCAAATAAAGAAATCAAGGCAAAGCCCAGGCCCAACTTGATCCAAGACCTCTAGAGGCAACCTACGAAAAGTTAGATTTCCATTTGTTGCCTAGCTAGGTTTGTGTACCTTAACCTTAAGCCAATACATGGGTGTGGAACTTACCTGCTTAAGACAGGGCTAGGCCCAAACACATTGTCAAATTGCCTTCATATTAGTTTAGGCCTAGAATATATATAAGATTGCTGAAATGGTGGAATTGTTGGTTTGGGACGTGGTCAGCCACATATTATTTACACAAGTGTGTAATTTTGGTCAGGGTTTGTGTGGTCAGTGACCTACAATGGCTACAAGGTACATGTACAACTAGTACTAATATACTTAAGCTCAAATAGCAGCTCCATGGTGTGACATTTGCCTCTGTATAGAGACATAAGTCCAATAGTTTAGCCCCATATTCCGAGAGTTTGGTTAGCCCAAATTTGGCCTGTGTTTTTTTTACCACAGTAGTGGTCATTCTTGTAAATATTACAGAAAGATGGTAGAAGCCCGATTTGGTTTTAAGTTTTCCAATCCTGTTCATAGGCCTACCATCAGTATATTAACCAAGTAGTTCTAGGGCTGTAAATAAATCCTCTTTAAAAACCCTTTCACTGACCAATCTTTTGTTGGTGGGATTGTTGTTTATTATCTTGTGGTTTCATTCAGCTTTCAGTTAATTCATGGACGCTTGTGGATAATATAAACTGTTCCTTGAAAAGTATTTACAGCGCATCAATTGGACATGTTTATTTCACTGCTCAAGAGTCTCCAAGCTTCATTGATTTTGTTTTAAGGATTTTGTAAATCTGGATAAATTGTCCAAGAAATAGTAAGCTAGGCCTGAGCACTTACAAAACAACCCAATTGATGGTGTTTCCAATCCCCATACTTAAACACATACATGTGTAACAGGAGCACAAACTATTGCACGGAAAGTTGTTCAGTGAAGTTGTATATGTGCCATAAACTTTTGCATCTCTTTAAAATTGTTGAAAGACCTCCAAAGTACTGTAATATAATTTCACAGTAGTTCCGAATCTCCAGCAGCTATGCTCAAGTTTGGAGAAGTGTGAATTTCTAGTGGATAAGCAGTTTGCTAACAAATTTATTTTATTTTAAGTGTGAATTTAATCAGAAAATAAGGTTTGAAGCAATACAGTGCTTGTTGAAATTTGACTCTTAGCAATGTATGGTCCTTTCCATAAAATTCATGGCCCTACCTGAATAAGTGCCCAGGGGTTGGAGGGGAATTAAGATTTCGTCCATGACCCCCCACCTTTGAAATCATGTTCACATAAAAGTTCTGTCAATTAAATGTTACATAATATAAATAATGTTGAAGCTAAAAAACTTTACTTTCCTGTTGTAATGTTCTTGTTGACTAAAATCCTTGAAATCTGATACATTTGGAATGGTTGCAGCTCTGTCAAGATCTTCTGCAGAAATGATAATTTATCGAAATGCAACTTTTCTGTAGAAATAGAATACTTTAGAGTTGATTCTTATAAAGAAGGACAAAAACAGCTCGGAATATCATTCACTCTGCTGTTTAAAATTGCCTGATTGGCATCCACAAAATAACTAACAAAGTTGAAATATGGATGGAATTCCATTAAAAATTGCTCTTGATTTTATTTAGTCACAACACTTGCAGAAAAGAGTTAAAGTTGAGAAAGGAAAAAAGAAAAAGAAGAAAAGACAATAACAAAATAAAAATTAAGGAGGTGAGACTGTCATAGTTAAATATTATAAAACAAAGTTTTGTGGGAAAAGATCAAATTTTGAGAGAAAGATTTTAACAAAGGCTCTAATGTTCCAAATTGGATGAAAAGAATACATGGCTCTGTGTGTTTTATTTTAGTTTCTTAAAAATTATTATTGAAAACTATATTAGTTATTTATTAAATGGTACTTTGTGAATATCAAATTGTATAGAGCAGAAAACAGGTAGATTAGAATGAAGGGGATGGCTTCTACAGTTATAAATATCCTTTGCAATTATATACAATCATTCCATGCCACTCTAAACTGTCGTTTAGCGGAGCTTTCCACTTTCTAATTGTAGTGGGAGTTTTGGCTTCTTTTTCCAGATAATAATGATAAACAGCTTGAGAAAGTGATCTATCCTTCAGAGCTTTATTAAAATACGAGTTGTCTAAATAGGTGTCCAGGTTTTCTATAAGGCCACCGTCTTTTATATCTCTTTTTATTTCTTTTTTTAAATTTGTTGACGATTGTCAATCTGGAAAATTTTATTTATCTCAAATCTTTGAGAAAACTTCTTACTCTGTTCTTATACATGGTTAACATGTAAAAATGTTACTATGAATATAGGAATGCTTAGCATATGGGCGATTCCATGGTAACTCGCATTACACTTTTTCCTGGTTTTTTATAATCCAAGTGCTGTGCCTTGAATATGGGTTAGTGTAACTCCTCAATTTTCTGTGGTGTTATATCCAACATTCATAGCTACAATATGAAATTATCAAGAATTATAATTCTGTTCGCCTTAATGTATGGTGCGCTTCCAAATATCGGTAACTCGCATTACGGAAAAAGGACACCTGAAAAATTGACACCGGTACAAAATGGCACCGTGCTCAAACAAAGAATGATTTCTTCAATTGCATACATGTACAAGATATCTACCCTACTGATGTTCATATATCAGCAGTAGAAAATATGAAACAACTTCAGATGTGGTATGGAGGGGGGGAAAGTCTGGTAACTCGCATTACGGTAACTCGCATTACACTTTTTCCAGTCATCGATTTTGCTCTTTATTCATCAAATTCTTTGAAAGAAATATGCTCCAAAGCCATTTTTGAAACACTTGGAAACTCTTAGAATCTGTAAAACTCTTTCCAAAACTTTTAACAACATTTTAACAACAATTAGCAAAACATCCTGACAATTATATCAATAATAATCGAAGCTGATTGAACCAGAAAATTCAACTGAAGAATTGTTGATTAACAAGATTGCAATGTACAATTGTTCAATGTACAATTGCAATGTACAATGTACAATCTTGCAATGTACAAGATTGCAATTATCAATCCAAATTTCCAATCAAGCTAATCCAAGCAAAACTGGTAGCTCTCCTCTTCCATTTTAATGTCTCAAAACATGTACTGAAAGTTAAATAGGTTCACAGCCTATAGTGAATTACAAGAAAAGTTTCTTTGGCATGTTGATTAGTGATTGGTCCTTTGAAAATTGGTACTTAGGGTTCTTAGGAAAAGCATGAAACTAATAAAACAATCCTTATCCCTAATTCTATCAGTATAATAACATCATCAACATTAAACACAATAGATGTATCATCATGCAGTATGAGGGCAAGATATAGGCCATTCTAGATAACCTTGAATGGATGGTGTTTTGTATCAAATTAGAATTTTGATGCAAACTTGAATTGGCCACAACTATTAGCAATCAAAGGCTTTCCCAACTTCTTTATCATCTGGCTTCGTTGATAGAAAGTTTTGTCATCCCTGGGGTTCGGCCATTTCCAGTTATCAATCGTTCCCGTGAAATCTGGTGGCCTGCTCTATTTTGTGTAATTTGGGGATTTGAAATGCTTTGGAGTAAAGGTTGATTTTCACATTGTAGTGACATGAGACACTCAGATTGGGGAAAGGGGTTTGCACATCATGATATTTGGGGTACACACATTTGACTTGGTAAACCACACCAATCTATCCCAACTGACCAAGCCTCCTCAACCCTGCCCCCTCCCCCCCCAGCAACCCCAATCCTCCCCTCTGCAAACTCCCCGTCCGCCCCATCCCCTCTGCCTACCCCACTAATTCCAAGGTGCCACACCCTTGGCAGCATCAGTTTTCATATCAAGACTAATTTCCATCAAGATGTTAGGCACATATTATAATGGTCATGATTTACAATATTTGCCCATCCTAGAACATACTAAATTACTATGTGATAGGCTACAGACTTATATAGCCTAAGCTCTCACAATTTGTCCTAAATATTGTATTAAGCAATTAATATCCCATGAAAAAATGCTAATGTTAAAATGGAGAAAGAATATGCTAACTTTACTCATTTGATGATGTCACAGTTGAATGCAACTTGGTAGGTCCGTGATTCCACAAAGGTCAGGTGATAAAATGTTGAAACTGTCCTAAGGGTCACATGTGATGTAATGGAGGTTGCAGTGCATTCTGGGTACAGGAAGTACCTACTGTGCACACCTTATAAAGGTATATATTGCGCTCTATTGTTTTTATGATCAGTAGTACTGCAAGTGTGCTTTGTGAGATTGGAATACTATATGGTAACTCGCATTACAGCGGTAACTCGCATTACTGGTAACTCGCATTACAGTTTTCAATGGCTCTTTATATCTATATACTAGGTACATTTCTAATTCTTTTAACTATTATTATACTCTCTACTTTGACTAGAAGCATAATATGAAATGGCAGGAAATTATCTGCTCCAGTGAAAAAAAAAAGTTAAAAACTTGGTCTCTCGGTAACTCGCATTACGCTCTCAAATCAGCTCTGTGTCGTTACAGCCATATATGCCTACAAACCAAAAATGTTTGGGGGATTTGTGATTATTATTTTAATATATCACTAATGGCACTACCAATACATATCAAATTTATCTAGGGTGCCTTCAAATATGGAAATCTGAGACTTTGAAATATCCTTACTATTTCCTCAAATATTCCCTCAAAAATCAACATTAGTCATGTATTCACATTTTTTGGTTGGAGAACATGGTATAGTTGGAAAAAAAAGTACATAACCCAGACCCTAAATGTGTTTATAGTATATTAGAAGCCAAAAATGGCTGCAGAAATGATTTTGAAAATTTGGGGTCATGTCCCTGTTTTCACGGAATCGCCCATATATATTTAAGTCCCATGAGCGATAAAATGAATGCAGAAAAAGTTTTGACCCTTGTAATGAGAGGAAAATATGGATCAAAATATCATCAAGATGAGAGAAGATACTTAAATAGTAATTGCTAAGTTAGCTAGAACCTTTGTACAATGTACACGGTAGGTTACTGCCCCATACAATGTCACCCAAACTTTTCAAATTTGATTGTTTTCTTAGGATCCCAGTTTAGTTTCAGGATCAAGATTCCCCAAATATGGAGCCTGGATATATCGGGCTAGCTGCTTACAGCGTCACTTACAGTGTACAGTTTGAGTAAATGAAATATAAGCCTAGCCTTCCAGAGCTGTACGTTTACCCATCTGTATATAGCGGACACTTTTGTGAAAACATTCCCCCCCCTAAACAAGAAGGCCTTAGTTCCTGTTTGAGGACACAATGGAAGTCGTCTGTCTCGCACTTGCTAACTTCCTGTGGCAGGATCTCGGCCAGTTGTTTTGACCTTGTTGAGAGTATGGTGGCGGTCGCATTAAAAGTATTAACTTATCACGTAACAGTTAGAATGATTCATACCGGCGGGGGTATAGATCAATCTGAGACTAGGAAACCAAATTGTCAAACGATTGATTGTCAGCTCGTTAAGTGTCAAGTAGTGGATCCCTTCGATTAATGGAAGGCTCCCTCGGTGAGCAAGGGTACAGTATCATCTCGTATCCCCCCAACCTATGTTGCTATCTGCTATACATGTACAAACGTACAGGCATGTTCCCTGTATAGTCCACAGTGACTTGAGAACGGTTATGGAATGATAATAGACGGTTGGTTACAGACACTGCGCCATGAGCGTCTACGGGCGTATACCGGCGCAATACCAAGTGTACACATTATTATTATTATCATTACTGTTCACCCCATCGCCCCATATATGCCCTTATCATGCAAAGGGGACAATATTACAATTCGATACAATCATGATATAAATGCTTGCAATATGACAATGTTCGTACGACATGGTATATGATGGGTCAAGATATTGAAATACCGAGATTTCAAACTTTTTGTGGTACGATAATTCATGCGTTTGAAGGGTTTGAATGACCAATCAGAATCATGCTTGGCTATATATAGCTCTATGATTTGCATTGAGGGCGCCTGTGTTATCTGTTGTATGTGTAGTCATGGCGATCCTCCCTTCCTACAATTGGTACTATACAGCGCATTTGAGCGACACAAGCTACAGTAGGTCAATTTCTTCCATGGTGACCGGCCGTTGCCACTAGATGATGCCTTGTTGTGTCGAATTGACAAAGTGTACTAGTCCTACAGTAGATGTAAGCCTGTATACCAGTACTGTCAGTTGCAAGAGAGGTAAAACAGCAAACATTTCCGACGATGCATTTATTCCATAAATTAGATCTTTCTTAACCGTGTAGTGTTGTATTGAGCTGTATCATGTCATATCCTACATAGTGTGCCAAACGACACTTTAAATAACAATGTCAATTTCTGCTCAGTATCATTCAAAATAAAAAAAAACTGTTAGCAAACTGCTTATCCACTAGAGAGCCTGTGTAGGAGAATGGGTAAAAGTAAGTTGGCCTGACGTCTACACAGTATCATTCAAGATACAGTAGAAGTTTGATTTAGATGAATATATGTTCTGTGAGGTCACTCTAAGGTTGGCCTTGATCCAATACACAGAAATATGTACAGACTTTGAGTACGGCTGTGTTTATAAAAATATCTCAAATAACAAATATCAAAATAAACAACATATTATGAGGAAAAACTAGTTAGGGAATTCTGGAATATTTTCAACGCTCCAAAAGTTTACTACCTTGCAACTTCACGGGGAAATTTCCATCTAAATCGCTGTTTAACTTTCAGAAATTTTAACTTTCCTCGATACAGTGTAGCTTGCTAATGATAGCGTCCCTGAGCCCCGAAACCAAGTGCAGCGATGACGTCACAGTCGCTCATCGTTATCCACTGTTCAAATATATAGATTACAGGTAAGTTTGCGCGAGGTTCAAAATATCACTTCTCCTGACTCATTTATGGATGTCCCCGAACTGCTGTAGAACTGTGGCGATGAAAAAATTATGGATTTTTTTTTCATATATACCCAATACACTGCCACTAAAAAGTTCCTTTTTGAAGTTTATTAATCTTTTGCTATAGCGCTCAGGTATTTTCCTGTACGATCGAATAAATTTTTTTCTTTCTTTTTTCGAAGCCATTACACTGACTGGTTTTCTTAGCGGTTAGGACAATAATTCCCACAATAGGAAGGATTCGCCACAAAATAGGAAATTGTTCGGGGGTTGAATGATCTGCAGATGTTTGGCCATCTAAGACTGCTGTAGTAGGTGTGGGAAAATGACTGATCATACAATTGTTTTTTTTTGTTGAAATTATTTTATGTATTCATTAGTTGTAGAATATTGTTTTGGAAATTTCAAGGAAGAAGGGATATACAGTATACTGTACAGGATATGGTCTTATTAAGGATACCAGTATTTATGTATTTATGACTAACGTTGTTCAAAATATTAAGCTTTTTGCAGGCGTAAGATAAGTTTTGCACCGAAACCATGGTTAAATTAGATACTGCAGGGCATAATTAATCCTGTATCACATAGTGAAAATGCTAGATGCAAAATTGGCAAATTGCATACATATATATTTGTGTTAATTGCAAAAGTTTAGCAGGTTTTTTTTTTCAACAGGAACCATACTGTAGCTTTTTCATGTAAAATTGGATGTGAATTAACAAAATTGTCAAATTCCCTAAAAAATACAAATATGATGGTACTGTAGAGAAACCAGAATAAGCATAAGCTTTTCTAGTCTGGTCCATCCCCCCCCACCCCCCAAAAAATAATATGATTTTGGAAGAAGTTAAACCTAAGATAAACCTAAATTCATGGCAATTCTGACTACAGTACAGTATACATGTGAGTCAACTTTCAGAGATGTCCAGACTCATATGGTATGCATATTTTGGACACTAAATAATTCCCTGTTAAATATACAGTATTTACAGTACATACATACATACATACATACATACATACATACACACATACATACATACATACACCGGGTGTATGTATGTGTATTACACCCATACGCACATGTATACACATCAACACAAAATTTATAATCCATATAAGGAGAACATTGTACTATTCCAAACAAGGTTACTGTACAGCAGGTGTTAGATAGGTTATGTAGCTAGTAACCATGGTAACAGTTGTCATACAATATGTATGCAGGATCATGAAAAGAGACAAATTCTAACCGCAAAATCCAGATTACAGAAAGAAAGAAAGAAAAAGAAGATAAATGCACTTATAAGGCTAGGTGATATTTCCATTTCCACATTTTCTGGTTTTAAATTAATCCTCAAGAAAGCCTCCACCCCTTCCCGCGCCCGCCTATCCCCCCCTGCACCCCTTTGCGACTTCACTGTACTTCACCAAGAACGACAATGGATGTTTAAACTGTATGTCATCAATAGAATTATTGGTGGAATGTTGGAACATAGTCACGTGCCTCCCCAGGCCCCCCCTCCCCCATACCCTGCCCCCTTCTGGTTTTTGGAATCTACACTACAGTTTCATCAATAATGTTCAGGTTCTACAGAATGCAGATCAACTAACCAACCAATCAAACCTGGAACGATGTTTTCTTTCAGTTCAAACTGACAATGCTCACTGGTTCCATAATTCCTGCCATCTCGACTCCAAGTTTTATAACTACCTGTACACTACAGTTTAACTGCATAATGCATCCGCTTTAATTTACAGATTAAATTCCCTGGTTTACTATTTCTACCATGAGACTAAATTTGGATTCCCTCCCCTGTTTAGTAATAATATATGTTTATTTAAGTACAAATTTTTATAATTCCCATCCCTGCAAGGGGAGTCATATTTTACCATGGGTGGTTGTAGGATATTGTTCAGTTATAATATATATACCCTTCTATGGTAGCACTTAACACTCACCCATGCTGTGACTGATGGAGCTGCCTGTGGAGAAACTACTGACCTTTTAATATGAGGTCAATCTAATTTTATAGGATAAATGACACTCTCTCTGCCTCAACTTGTCAACGGCTAATAATATCTGTCAGATGTGTATATATATACAGATATATCTTGGAGGGTAAGAGTGTGAGGATGTTATTTCAGTGTTCCAAGATATATCACCCTTACTGTCCCAATATACAGCTCTTGGAGGGCAAGAGGGGTGTGAGGATGTAAATTTCAGTGCGCCCGATATCAATATCACCCTTGCTGTCCCAATATGTATACAGATAGCGCTATTATTTTGATGCGGTGATACTTAAAAGATGCACAATTCACGTGTAGAACTCGTTCAATCATCCATTTCTTACGTCCATTTTGTCATGGGGTGGGGTTTATAATTTGGCCTCAAATGTTGTGGCATTTCGAAAATTTGATCAAATTAATTTTAACATAATTCCTACTTTTTACTTTCAGGTATTTTACAGCTGATTCTTAGTAGGATGCAATGATAGTGACCAGGGTTCAATCCAACATGGTGTTAAAGTGGATGGTGCTAATGGTGTTGATGGTGCATGGTGTGCTTGGGGCACCATCCACTCAAGTTGATGAAGGTAAAATATGATAAATTATATTTAAAAGAGACAATGTACTGACACACACACATACACACACATAAAAGAGTTACAGACAGTAGTTCTGTATACATACTTGTCAAGACCCTGTATTTGGTTTATATAGTTAAAAGTGGTTGACTGACTTCAAAGGTAATGTACGGAAGACTTATGTGGCCATGGCAAAAAAGAAAACCAAAAACACGGATATATATGTAGAAGACAAAAAAATAAAACGAAAAACAAGATTTTTACTACGAAAAACAAAAATTTTAAAACGGAAAAAAAAAAAATCTGTTTTTCGTTTTAAAAATGTTGTTTTTCGTTTTAAAAATGTTTTTTTTTTCGTTTTAAAAAGGTTGTTTTTCGTTATACAAATTTTGTTTTTAGTTTTAAAAATTTTGTCTTGTATATATATTTTTGTTTTTTGTTGTCATGGCCGCATTAGTCTTCTGTAGTAATGTACATGCATGCGGTTAATGTAATGTTGAATGTAGGTCAATGGACATGATGTGGTAGAGGATGTTTGTAGATATATATGATAGTGACCTCTGACATGGATAGATTTGAGGAAATTGAGGTTAATTGCATTGGGAAAAGAAAAGGAAAACAGAGCCAGTTTATCTGTTGAGTTGAAAATGTTGTTTGGCAGATGTATGTTGGGTAATTTACAAATCATTACAAAGATCTTAGTATTTTAGGCAGAACATGGATCACCATGCCAGGCAAGATTGATGGGAACAGGGAGGAGGAGGTTGGGATAGAGATACAGTCGATGCTACTTTATATGGAGTATAGTATGACATCTTAAATGTATCCAACCAACATCTTTGGTTGATATGATTAAGATCATTGTAAAGAACAGCTATGAAAAAGATCTTGTTCTGTTTGGGAGATATCCTAAAATTAAAAAATATCCTTAGATTTAAAAGTCACGTCTGGGATCTGTGTTAGAAGATTCAATATTTTACGATTCAGCATAAATTTGCAAAAACCCTTCTCCATTTACTGTAATAACGGAAAATAAATATTGTTTAATAAAAAAGAGATAAAAATATATCAAGTTGAATCACAGGTCGCTCAATGATGTCATACTGTATTTAGACTTGATCCAAGTCTTTGGCTGTTGTGTGTGAAGAAACATAGAGATTGATTAAGAGTTTTAATTAAATAGCTCTGCATTGGGAAATTGTGCATGACAGTTATATCTTTATCAACTACTACTAGATCAATGGTAATGGTGTGGCTTGTGTCTCCTTTAATGGTCGTAACCAAGGCAACCAAACCACTGAGTCAGAGGGTTCAAGGTATCCTGAGAGTTCAACTGACTATGAAACAGTTAACTTATTAGTATACATGTTTCCCTTTACTGTATATCTTTAATACCATTTATTTGATAGGGAAGCTCACCTAGCCACCATTATTGATCTCCATGACAACCTCCTCCCCCTTCAGCTGGGAAGGATTAATCACCCCGAAGATGGCAGGTTAAATGACAAAACAAATTTGCTTTGAACCTTTTGTAGTAGGTCTAGCCCTGCCCATCCTTTAGAATAACAAGTTGTTCCACATGTGGGGGCAATCAGTGGTGATTGATCTCGGCTTTAAGGTGATGGAGGAATCACGTTCAGAACCATGTGGAGAGGATAAATAGGGATTAATTTTTAGGACACGTTATTCCGGACTTCAAGCATGATGTCAGCTACTTCCTGTTTATACTTGCATGGAAGTATATTTCCACGGTTCAATATAAAGTGTAAAAGAAAAGGCAAGATTTGAGAACACACCTTTTCCAGTTGGTTATACGATTAATTTATAGTTATATTTTAAATTTGATGATGGAATTATGCGATACTTCTTTTTCTTTAGTGTTTTTTTGGTAATGTGTTTTAACTTTGCATACTATCGATCAAATTAAGAAATGATAGTTCCAGAAGTATTTAGAAAGAGAAACTGGTGATTAGGGCTTGGGGCAGGGGGGGGGAGGGGTGGAAGGGGGGAGGAGGGGTTACGATAGCATAGGAAGGATGCGTAAGTCTGTAAGTCACAAAGGACTACTTAGAGGACAAAAGGTCTGAGAAATGGTACCAGATCATAGGAGAAGGAGAAGCAAGGTTGTGAAGATGATTCATAGGGGGGGGTGGGGGGGGGGGGGGATGGGAGGGGAAGGGGGAGGGGAGGGAAGGGGGAGGGGAAGGGAGGGGCAATAATTGGGAAAATTAAGGTCATGAATGATGTATGTAAATAGAATTGATCAGTTGCACCTGAGCCGAAAAAACATTTCCAAAAATTTTAAAGCTTGTGGCAGTTTTAGGAGGTCAAAAATTGCTTTCCAAAATCAACAAATATATATCATTGGGGCTTGATCTTTTATATCTGATTTGTAAAAGGTGATATTTATTTAATTATGGGTTTTTATTTTCAGTTCATGACCTCATCAGTCGATTTAAGCAGACAGCAGTCAGTTTTCAGGGCGTCTTGAGAGAGACCGACCGTGAGACGAACGATACGATATGGCGGGTACGACCGAAGATGCCGCCGCTAAGCAAAACTATATTATCTCTCGGCAGAATGCGATCGCAGACCAGCGACGGATTCTCGTTGTTCGTCGTTGGAAGACAAGTCTCATCGAGTTCGGGGACGCTGTTGACCTTCTCCTCCGGTCAGACCGTCCTTCTCAGCGTGACGTCTCTGTCCCAGTCGAGACAGCTGAAGGTCAGATATATGGACACTGAGGGCGCTGTGCAGATAGCAATATTTCGTACCCCGTTTGTGAACAACGACCTGGTAAAAGTACTGTTGGTGATGGAACCGACCCGAATGTCGTTATTCACCGACTGCGACGAGGCACAGGAAGTGACGTTAGAAGAAGAGGCAAACTTTGACCTCCCAGAAAACACGATTTTACACGTTTTACAAACGGCGAAAGCCAAAAATAAGTTCAACGTAAGTATTTAAACCTCAATTCAAAATTTGATACAGTGATGATGATAAGGATAGATTTATAATAAATGTTTGAAACGGGTCATCCATGTCATGTGAAATCATGACATCTGAGTTTGATCTGATATTATGCAAAAAGTTATCTCTTCATCAATCTTCAAAATTATAGTATTGCTGTTATTTTTATCGTTGCCAAAAGTTTTCAACCAGTTGAAATAAATTGTAAGTTGGAAATCACGAATAATGAGGGTTTTTATTTTTGTTTTTTTTTGTGGTGAATGTGGGATATTTTAACTGGTTAAAAGATTAATTGTGAAATGGTAATCATACAAGGTAATGGATTGGTGTTTATCAATCTGTGCAGTAATTTAAACTAGTAACGGTAATCACGACGGTATGGAGATTGTGTTTATATTTTTATGATTATGATATACAACAAGGAAAAGGGAATCTTCAAAGCTTTATTGCTGTTATTTTTTATGATTTTCCGTAACCAAATTGGCAACTAGTTTAAATGAAAGTTTGGCCGGAATTTACTTTTCTAAAGAAGGTACTTTATTCTTCATTTTATAAATTATACTTTCTTTTCTCTTTTTTCTTATTGTTTGGTAGGGTTGGATTCAAACATTAGAACTTCATACCTCTGTTCTTCAAGGACCTGCGTGGGACTGTGCACCAGCAGGTAAGAGTCATAGATCTACCCTGGAACAAAACTCTTTTGAGTATGGCCTGATTTTCTTTGTACCTTTACCAGTGTACCCCTCTCCACAAGATCATAGCACCCTCCATGTTGATGCTGTACTTAAACCTCAAAACCTCAAAACTCTTGTTAGTGCTGACTGTTTGGGAAATAGCCCACCCACTGAAAAATTCTTAAAAAGGCCCTGATGATGTATACACACACCAAAAGCACCACTATATTTAATATTTGGATGATACATATTTCTCGATGTTCCTTAACTGCCTCCTAGGTATTCTACCCAGGCTACAGCCCTGTAGTATCTTTACTTTAGGGTTTTTAGGTTCCAATAGAGTAAATGTGCCCAGATACCCAATAGTGCTTTATATACTTTTGATACTATATGTGTGCATGTTGTAGACATCTGTAGAGCAAGATGATTTTACTCTTGTTTGCAAAGTGCTTTTGGTTCAAGTTACACCCAGATGTTTTAAATACCTGGACCTGGCTGTGAGTCTGCCCCTGTGTCCCCACTGGCTCTTCACCCCTGGACCTTCTCAGGGGCCCAAGATGAGCCCCTGAACCCCACCCGATAAAGGCTTTGGGCCAAGGCCCTACCGCACACTCCTTCAGTTTTTATCTATGTTCAGTCATTTAGTGTCCCTCCCACTTTTCAATCGGGATTGACCCTCCACCCTCCCCCCCCCTCCCCCCCGCTGATATAGTGCCCTCTTTCTCATTGCACAACCCAGATTTGTAAATAAGAACTGTTTGGAAAAAATGTTGCATTTCTATAAATCACTAACTGATCTGGACCATCCAGTCACGGGACTAGAATCTCATCGTAGATACGGGAAGTCCATATGCACCGATTCCAATGAATTTTATCAAATCTCTTCCATCAAAAAAATTAAATCAACACTGATTCGTTTACATTGCTGTTTTTTTCCCTTCATTTTTCAGTAGAAGAGCAAGCTGTAATTGCTGAGGGCGGAGATGTACAAAATGACGAGCCTGTCTCAAGGAATTTTCAACATTCAAGGGGTAAGTCCGATAATTTGGCTCCTCTGTTTAAGCTCTGTGGGTAGCATAGTTGTTTCATTTATTAATTGCAATCATTAGGGACAAATGTGGAAACATTGATTAGGTCTGAAGTCCGAGTAGAAGGTAGATAGATGGCAGTCTTTGTATTTAATGATTAGATATGTACAACTTTACATAACATGGTCTGAGATTATGCTAAACTCACAAACGGAGAGTGTATTTTTGATCCACATGGCTGGTAAGAATCAAGGACTGATGCCTTTTAGTGACCGTGCCATGTGATGTTAGTCTATAAACTGATTCCACCTTCTAAAAGTGGACACAGTGAAGAAACCTGAAGGAGTAAAAGGGAGAGGAATGGTTGTCTTTGTTTCAATGATTAGTTATGTACAGGTTTACATTTAAAATTAATCACAAATAGAAAGAGTATTTTTTTCCAGATCTTTTAATGTTTTAAAATATGGGAACAGATGCCTTTTAGAGACTGTGTCCTGTGATGTCAGTCTAACCGATTCCTCCTTATAAAAGTGGGGTGTATTTTAGATGCAAACTGGGATGAGGGTGGGGTGGAGGTGGGGGTGGGGGGCATAGGGGGAGGGGTATTGTGGAGAGCCACTGCATGATATTGTCATGTCTCATTTGTATCACTTAATTTCCAGATTAACTTCATTTACATTGTTTATGTTAATTAGTGAGGTACTTAACTGAATTAAATGTTACATACTGGTTGTAGCCAGTGCATACTGCTAATAGGCTGATGGGCATAGACTAAAACAGTATTGATATTCTGTGGCATTGCTACTCATGCAATTTATCTCATTTACATAATTATTATGGTAGCATCGTCCTCTGGTGGCAGCGGTGGGAGTGGTGGTGGCAGCAGTGGGAGTTCATCCAGGAGCAGCACTGTCTTCAGTTCATCCCAAAGGGTGTCCGGAGGATCAACTCGTGTCTCCTCGTCCAGCGCATCTCAAACCTCTGGATCCGTGTGTGAGACAGAGACCTACCTCTTAGAGAATTCGGTCCTAGAGCTAACAAGAATGTTAGATGCTGCCAAAGAAGAGGTTTGTAGGAGCTAAGATAGATAAGAGGGAGGGATGAAGATTAATAGGAGGTTGGAGGAGGAGGAGTAGGAGGAGGAGGAGGACTTTGTAGGAACTTACATGTCTTTGCAGGCATTGGTTAGATGCTCCCAGAGAAGAGAGGGTTGGTTAGAGTGATCTTATAATTTGAAGTCTCTCTGTCTCTCGGACTCTCTGTCAGAGATCTCCTCTAGACCACCCTTTCTCTCTGTCAGAGATATTATATAGTTAATCATTTCCCTTTCTCTGTGATCTTTTAATTTTTTAATTTTCAAGTAAGTCCCCTCTCTGACTCTCCCTGTCAGAGATCTTATCTAGACCACCCTTTCTCTCTGTCAGAGATATTATCTAGCAAAGCATTTCCCTTTCTCTGTGATCTTATAATTTTTAAGTAAG